>OZ035997.1:36382435-36477435 GCA_964035015.1 Corallium rubrum
AACAAATGCAAGACGCCTTTTAAATAGTCGGTTGTTTGTGGTTCCGCAAGAGACTAAACTTACCCTTCTTCCAACTTTGTTGTTATGAAGGTTCATCAAGGCGGGTGGATCTTGTTGCGACTCCCTGGAATCGATAAAGGTGCGGGCAAAGTGCATTCCGTAGGCCACATTCTCGCTACATCCGCTCCATGTGAACCCCTTCTCGGTCGAGCCTTGCTTTCGATCACGATCACAGTAGCATTCCTTCAACTCTCCTTTACTGCAGGATCGGGTAACTTCGTACACAACACCGGCGGAGGTGATAGCATGAACAAAGGCAGTCTCTTTATTTGCTACATAAACAAATAACATATTCTTGTAAATTCAAGAACAAAGTCAAAGAATCGAACAAATTTCAGTATCATCGCCATAGCGAACGGCTTGTTCAGAGACCTGATATATAGTCTTTTTCTGAAAATCTTGTGACCAAAGCCATCAATATATTGGGTTAGTTAGTTTGTTTTACAGATAAACAAAGTGTTGTTTTAAGCGGTTTGGCGAAAACGAAGAGTGAAAACAGGGAATCGATATTGAGCCATTGCTAGATTTAGTAACACTTTAAGCAGGTCATGATCAATATTAAGCAGGCGTCGGGTAGAAATTTCTCAAGGGTAGTTGGGGATATAGTCATATAATGGGTGTTTTCTATTATAGATGATCGGTTGGCACGCACTCCTGTTATGTCGAAAAGACTAGTGTGTTTAAATAAAGTTGATCATCATCATCACTCCATAATCGTATTAGAGTTGCCGAGAAAGGCAGAAAGTGTTACTGATCATCATATAATAAAATTAACTCCTGTTTACTGATCAGAAATGTAGGCGAGATATCCGCACCAGAAATTAATCATTATAAACATTCTAAAAATGTCCAAGCACTTCAACTAAAATATTACTACCTGTCTCTATTAAAGTGAAGTGGAACAATTGAGCTAACGTCAATTACATTCCTCAGTGTGACGTCCGATGCCAGCAATTTGACAAAATTATATATTATTACCCCACAACACGGATTTTTTCCGGCGTTTTATCCTTTGAGTCAAAGTCGAACCCACAAAACATGTAATTATAAACCTATAATATATATATATATATATATATATATATATATATATATATATATATATATATATATATATATATTTATTTACTTATTTATTTATTTATTTATTTTAATCGTCCAATCAAATGTCTACATTAGCGTCACGTGCCAGCCCAATATTTTACGATGTAGGACAACTACATATTGGACAGCAATCTTTGGACAGGTCGCACCAGGTCGCACAAGGTATAGTTACTTGCCAATTGCACGATTATTTGTTCGATATAATAAAACACCTATTTGATTCATCTTCGCCCGATATAGAAAATATTTAAGTCTCAAATTTTAATATTAGGCTCGACGGCTAAACCTTCGGTCTCGCCCAATATTGAATTTTCGACTTAAATATTTTACCATTTCGGGCTTAGATGAATCCAATTGCTACCGGAAACGGAGTCAGTTTACTCACATCTTCGCATGACCTTGCCAAATACTGACGAATCATGATCAATTGTTGAACAATTCCACCGATCAAGTTTGAACTGCTGCTGACATTCGTCGACACCGAGTTTAGCTCCTTTTCCAATGCTAGTCATAACTTTGGGGTTGTCTCGGCACATTTGACGCTGAGTGCCGACGAGTCCTACGATGTTGTTACACATTACTTTGGCGCCAAGAGCGAACACCTTAGACATGTACCTAGTGAAATAGAAATAGAAAGAGCAAAGAAAACATTAAATTTGTTTCATTGAAAACGTAGCCGGATACGGAACGAGTGCGCTTTGATATATACTTACATCCAATGACACTGAGAGGTAACTAAGAGGTTCAGTAGAACCACAGCGAAGAAAAATCGTTGAACGCTTTGTTTTTTCACGGCCATGTCTTTTGCTTGACGACGATGCAACAACTGTCTGGCCTATAAACTCTGCGCAGGTTAAAAGTGGGAACACTCACTGATACAGGAAAAGTGGGACACGGTCATTGAATATAGTCTCCTTAAATTTTCCTAAGTGGCAATTAACTTGGCAAAAAAATGCTAATAGTTTTGGGTAAGGTTATAAATGATAAATGTTCCTGGACGCTATGCGGGAAAAATGTGTGAATCATGACGAGGTAACTTTATAAAGAAGTTAACGGGGGTGACCAAGAATGAGTAACTTCCTCTCAATCTCAAACATATCTTCATTAGATAATTATTAACCAACTTTCCTGTTTGCATGCATTCCAGGGCTAAAATTTTTTCCACTCTTTTGTTATTATAAAAGTGATAAACAGAGTACTTTATATCAATTAAAGCGTTTGTTTGTTGGTATTAATATACACCTTGAAACGTTGATTCCTTTGGAAACGAGTCGATTTTTTCCCGAATTAATTCGAAGCTGCTTTCGACTGTCGTCGCCCTTGTCGTTGTAATCTTTCAGTTCGATTTTTTCAAGTTATCAATTGGTTACAATCCGAAATCCGAATTAGCCATTGTGCATGCGGCAAAACTCCTTTAAACTCACCGTCAATGTCTTGTTCGCCCAGCCCAACTCCAGTTTCTGATAAAGGGATAAGCCTTAATTAGTTTGTCTATTCAACGTCAATACAAAAATGGTCACCTGGCGGCACCTTTCAACTCAGCATTGGAAGATTGTAACCTGTTTTGATCTTTAATGTCGCACTCAGGGGATTCGTCCTCTGTATAAAATACATATGACAGCTTAAGAGAAAGTTAAGCGAACCTGAAGGCGCGCTTCATTTCACAAAGCGAAGGTCATTTTGCGGCGTTCGAGAGCCAGAGAATTTTTAAGCCTAGCATTGTTGGCGACTTTGTCTTCCGAAGTGAAACTAATTGTTAATAATTATCAAGCCCATGCCTACAAACGCAGCGGGACTCTTTTTTAATACCATACCAAACACACTTCTGAAAAACAAATATTCACTTTTACTTATACACTTGGTAAATGGAGTTAGGCGGCGGGAAGTGAAAATTAACATCTCTTCCCACATATACTTAAAACGCCCCTTCAACGACAAGACTAAAATACGTCCGTTCTCATAAACACGCGCTGCAATAAATTTAAATTACAGAATTCAATTGATAGACCTCAGCAACTATCTCAGTCGAATTTTCATAGACAACAAAAACGAAACGTTTTTCGAGAATTGAGAAATGGCTAATATGGCATGCCGTCTGACATAGAGTAAGTACATCAGCGGCATAAAAAGCACGACGCTATATATAGAATTATGAACAAAATCTCCTTATATTTAGGTGATAATAATTATTAAAGGTAAATAACAGTCCGTATTACGCATGATCCACCATCTTTGTTTTGTTGAGTCTCACAAACAAGACATTCGTAGATATAAGTACTCAACTCAATGTAAACCGTTAGGAGCAACATAATAGACAAATATACACTTCTTGAAGCTCGAAGACTAGAGATATTGAAGTTGAACAGATAAACAGCCACATATTTGTCTTCTTACAATTGCAATTTTCGATTATATTTTGTTTATACTAATTGATTCCTATACAGTGTCATTCAACTTGGCGTGGTAAACGTAATACCATTTGCCATATATCGACTGCCATATATTAGATTAAAACCTAGAACGTTCTTGAAGACATGCAACTTAACTATATGTTGTTTGTTTGCCAAGTTTTCCAAGTCAACTTAATTATATGTTGTTTGTTTGCCAAGTTTGCCTGCTTTATCTTTGCATGTCTTCAAGAACACTCTAGGTTTTAATCTAATATATGGCAGTCGATTAGTTATGTCAAGCAAACGAAACTGTAAATGACATGCTACTGCATGATAAATATGTTTGGTAAGTTTAACTGACTTTTGCCAAGATTTTTGAAAAATGGAAAATTTGAGTGATTTAAGTCAAGAGCCTTTTGTTTTTACTGCATACCAGTATAAGTGGCATCAAATGTCTCTTAATCTTAATTTACACTCACTTTATTAGTATAACTACAGCGTATGTTGCAATTTAGTTTATGCACTTGTTGTCGACACAATTAAGACAGTTGACAACCAAGCATGCAATTCTTGGTTTCCATCATGACGGGCATGTTGGTGCACAGAAACAGTGAAATGGCGGCCATATTTGTCACATTCGTATTGTTTCACCACCCCCATACGATTAAGGTCCACACGGCTATACACCGCTAAGCCACACGTATAGCTTCTTGTTTGAAAACGCACGAACGTATTTCTTGATTTTGCCATCAACACGTAGAGATAATTTCAAAAAGTTTCGTTTTTGTCACCGTGTTTGGTGTCAATTGCGTGTACAGTAAACTAGACCTGGCCTAATACGTAATAAGTACACATAACTTTACACTTTTTTGCCTTTGCAATAATTGACGTAATATGTGACGAAAACAAAATTCATAGTCACCAGCTTACTATCAACTCGATATTAATTAGTTCGTATAGAAACCTTAAGGCTATAAAAAGTGACTGAAATATTGCCGCAACTGAGATGTAAGCGCACGAAGTATGATACTGACATTTTCGTTTTCATGTGAACAATGGCCATGCAATTATCCTGAAATAAACTTAAAATTACCACTGCAGTGAGAGTACAAATCTTTCACTGCTTACATAATGCATATACATGTGACATTCACGTAATATTCAAAAGTCCAAAGTTTATCGTTCGACAGTAAACAACTTCCGACATGCAGTCTGACAGGGAAGCTGGTAAATAAAGATTCTTGACGGCTTTGAGTTCTATTTCATGCAGGCGTCAATTATATCTAAAGTTATAGCTAAAAATAAGAGCTGATGTGATGAAGTAATTATGGTATAACCCTTGTCTCTGCATTTTATAAGTAACACAAAAATGTTTAAAAGATATACAAATCATATGAATTTTGTAACAGTGACAAAAATATATTACACATGGATCTCTTGATGCATGGCGTAAATTATTTTGAAAATGTTTTGAGTATATGTAGTTCATGAAAAGACTTCTTTATACAACTATAATGGCGGCGATAAATGGTTTTTAAGCTTTCGTGCTATATATGTATATTTCTTCTCGTTATTATTTCTTAGATAATCAAACCTGTACATACAGGGTACCTTGTACTAATCTTATTAATTTATTGTAATTCTCTGTTTCTCTGTTTTATATCGATCTGGGTTTTTTCGATCGGGGGATCGTCCTTAATTATATTGATGTATTACAAGAAACTTAAAGAGGTTTGTCTTTCCCGTTGTCCTGGTATATTGTTGCCAATATAGATAACAAGAGATTTGTTATTCTACAAGAGGAAAAGGCGAGACGACAAACAATGACGAACTGACGAATTGGTAGCACGGGTGGCGTGTACTGTAATTAGCGCTCAGCTGCGGTCAGTCAAAAGTAAATCCAGCTGGACGCTGTTAGTAACTAGTTGGATGTAGCTCAACGTACCCCGTTGAGCTTGTGTGAGCATAGGGTTATTGTTGTTGGTTTTTTCTGTGCTTCAAGGGGTTTTCACCGGGTTCTCTGGCTTTCTTCCTTCCGTAAAATCTATATCTAGATAGATTTTAGCTGTGCTCCATGGTCTGGCATGTGTCGTATTCATGTAAGGTTGATCTGCGCTATTCACAATTCATCCACCGCATTTACACTCGAGAACATGAATTACGTTGGTTAGATTGTCATCAGTCCATGTGAGTGAACTGAAGTCTTTGACTCTATACCGTGGTACAGTACAATTATCTCATTATAGTGAGGGGGCTTGAAAGAAGATAGTAATTAGGAACTCTTTATTTTACTTATTCACGTAATTCAGTGCCAAACTTCCGATTCTTAGCGCGCATGTCGTACAAGGCTAATGATTCGTGTACCACCCAGGTCGTGTGACCTTTTACTGCATGTGTGCACATATCAAGAATTGTTTCATATATATGCACTGAGTTGGGGCCCCCACAAACATTTCTTTTAATAAATGCAATCTCAGCGCTTTAAAGACCACTAAAGTATGGGAAATATGCGGAATTTTTTCAAACATAGTCTATATATAGAAAAAAATATTTATTAGTAGTTTTTGTATACATATTTTTCACAGTTGATTTTCGAACCTCTTTCTCTTACTGAAAGTGCGTCAAAAATAAGCGCTTAGCTAATGTAATAATATTTATATTCAACTCACTGATAAACAATGATTGTATGAGACTTTTTTTATATCAAGAAGTCTGTGTTATCTGCCGAAACCGAAGGCTAAGGCTCATAATGCGGTCTGAGACCTTGATAATCCTTGACATACACAGTATTTGACCGGTTAAGCGCCCATGTTTGGGAAAGCGCCCACCCCCCTTTTTGGACTAAAAGTTTGTTTAAGTATATTATTAAAATTTGACTTACACTTTGTACTGGTGTTTTCACAAAGAACTTGTTTGCTTCTCAACAATAACATTTCCATATTTTTTGTGTTTTGAGCAATCATTTTTGATAATTTTAATGTATGAGTGGCAAAATTGAAACGTTTTAGACACCAGACACAGTCTTCGTTTAGATGTACGCCATTTTGAATTTCTGTGTCCATTGGTCCCAGTCTCTGCGCGTTTAGCACCCAGATGCCCACCCCCTTCTTTTGGTGAAAATTATGGTCCAGGAGGGGTGGGCGCTTAACCGGTCAAATACGGTATTTTGAAAATGTAAAGAAAATCACTCCCTCAATTCAAAGACTGTTGCTTCTTTCCCGCGTTTTTCTTCGGCTTGTTGACGTCACGGATAACATATTGTGAACTCAGTATCTGACAATCACAGCGGTAAATACGACTAAAAGTGCAAATACCGAGAATTCTCACCAACTTTCTGACCGATTGTAATGAAAGATTTAGAAAAAATGTATAATAAATAACACAAATTATGCGGAGAAAGCATTTTTGAAAACGTTATAAACTGCTATAGTATAAATATCCTATATCCTCGTCATGTATACTAATATCTTCCTATTTATAACATTAACATATTTACTTTTTGGAGTACTTTTCATCACATGTAGAGGTAGTTTTTCTTTCTCCTATTTGTAACATAATGTTTAGGACCATTATTCATTGAGTTTTGGGGTAGATTTTCTGCTTCTTATTTACATCATAATATTTATAGGGATGTTTCTTTTTTATCAAATTTGGTGGTAGATTTTCTCTCTCCTATTTATAATATAATATTTAGAAGTATTTTTCATCGAGTTTTATAGATAGATTTTCTGCTTCCTATTTACATCATAATATTTAGAAATATTTTTCATCATATTTTCGAGCGGGTATAGATTTTCTTTTATCTATTTATATCATAATATTTAGAAGTATGTTTTGTCAAGTTTTGGAGGTCGATTTTCCACTTCCTATTTAAATCATAATATTTAAGAGTATTTTTCATCACGTTTTGGAGGTATTGCAGGTTAATTTTCTTCTTCTGTTTAATTATATCATACTTTTAAGAGTATTTCCCATCAAATTTTGCAGGTAAATTTATTTTCTTATTCCCCGAGCCCGGGCGTAGGGCCAAAGGCCCGGTGAGGGTGCTAATCTCGACACGCGTGGAGTCCATTTTACACGCGTGTAGAAAAAGCGAGGGACACGAAATCCGGGAAGTAGTTTATTTATTTATATATATACTTATATGTTTGATACGGTGTCACGCGGTAAGAATAGTTGGACACTGGTGACTAGCGACGAAGAAAACTATGAACTCTTAAACAAATAGTATTTTGTTTTCGTTTATTAAAACGAAACGAAATGGAGCACGAAGAAAAGAAAAGAAGGATACAAACAACCCGTTTAATATATCTTGAAGAGAAACCAGAGAACTTGAAGAAACCAAACGCCGTATGGTAAACAAAAACTCGACCTGAATTGCAGTGGTTGTGGTTACTCAGTGGTCTCAAAATCATTTTAACGGTAGGGGATTTGTATTTTGTCCTAAAACATCATTAAATATACGGCTTCACGTAACGTTTTCGTGCTTTCCCTTTGCTCGTCCAAACCATAAGTAATTTAAAACACTACCTTAGGCTTACGGGACGTGAGCTTTGTCGGTTTTCTTGCCTGTATTTCCAATTTTTCGACTGAAACGTTGGCCTGTTTTAATACTTCTTTCTGGAATCTGATTCTACTGAATTGTTTTTATCTCAGACTCTATTATAAATGTAATTTTTGAGCTGTTAACTTTTAATTCTGTGTTTGCAAAACATCAATTGCATAGGGAAGCCATTTAAAGGCTTGCTAAAAAATAATCCTTTTGAAACCATCTAAAAACAATATAATTTTTACCACCAAAATTTAATAATGAAATCTAAGTTTTGCTTTGATATGTTCAACTTTTATTAAATGATTTAAATAAGTTTTGTCATCCTATCCATAAATTCTATAATTATCCCAAGGATTTAATATAATTTGTTTTTATATCTGTTTGTTTTTATATTGGCTGTATATCAGGAGTGCTTATTTTAATCAGGGGGAGGGGGTGGGGGGGGGGGGGGGGGGGTGGGGTGTTTCAAAAAAGCATGTAAAAGTGGGCGACGGGTTGTTGCATTTATGTATTTCTAGTTATATTATGATATGATATTTAAAGGTATGTTAATTTCCATCAATTTTTAGAGGTAGATTTTCTGCCTCTTATTAGTATTGGTGGGTTGCAATCAAACTCCTGAGATTTAGAGGACAAAGACACAGTGGCCATGTTGGTCCCGGTCTATGCAATCGATAAAATCGATAGAAATCGATATCAATCAATAACAATCGATATCAATTATTTGATTGGTATTGATAATCGATGAACAATCGATGAGGCGTTTTTGGTGACTATCGATTGATATCGATTATCAATAGCAATCGATGAACTAATTGTGATCGATTGGTATCGATTGGTATTCGCCAAACTAAAGAGGGTTCAAAACAGAAACATTAATTGCTAAACAAAGTCTAAAACGTGCAGAAATTTTTCGAATAAAATAGCGATGCGTCAGATTTTCATTTTCTCTCTTCTTCTCCCTTACGCGTTTTATCACACCGCGTGTTTCACCCAACTGTCAACTTCTTCGACTTCAATCTAATCTACCCATTCAATGGACGCCACACGCATTATATACCGTGGCACAAAAAGAGTTTCAAATTATCGCGCGTTGCAATTTGTATAGCACCCAAGTGATCAACTGTTAGGAGAAGCAACGACGTTTGGTGCGTTTAAATAAAACGTTGTAATTTTCATGGTGTGTAACAGAAAAACCCGGAGGATACCATCAAATGCGTCAGAGTTAGGTTCTTCGCGATAGTCGCAGACCGTAATGATAAGAAATTTTTCTTTACCCCCATCGCGCTTCTCGCCAATTAAACGAGGAGAGTTGACCCATACATAATCCCAGATGTGGTACGTGACGGCACTTCAATGTCACTTTATGCTGATGACGCGAAGCTGTACAGGGGAATCAAATCTAGCTATCGATGACTGTGTTCAGTTGCAGGAAACCTTGTCAAACACCGAACATTGGAGCCAAGAATCTGACATCAACTTCAACGCATCAAAATGTTCTGATGGTTTCTCGCAGGAAATTTCCTTTACTGTCTGATTATCACCTTGGCTCTAGTGCATAGCTGTGACTTGACCAGAGAGTGTTCGTCGAACATTGCGGTCCGTAAGCAGAGGCCCGGTTCTTCTGAGTAACCCCAGCAACTTGTTAGCCTTAGCTACAGCAGAATGAATCATGGGAGTCCCAGGATAGGTTACTGATTACTGTGATTCCAAGATCGATTTCTTTTTGGCCACACGCCACAGACGTCTGCTCACCGGCTCTGAGCCCACAAGTCAAGACTTGAGCCGGTTCAGAGACGAGCTACAAGATGGATCATACAATGTCATTGTACCATTTGTCTTACGACAGGGAAATTAAGGATCTATGTTGTTTTTTATAAGGCCTTGTACGTACGGACTCTCTGATTTGAATGTTTTAAACTTTGTTCCGTTTGTTAGTCATAGTCGTCATACCCGCATCTGCAAAATCCCACTCTCATGCTTAAAGTACCAACCTGTAAAACCAGTACATTTCAAGCCTCTTACTTTAACCGAATTGTTCCTCTCTGGAATTCTGTTTGTAAAATAGCACCACCCAATAGTCTCTGCAGTCTTGCAACATTCAAAACTGTTTTACTCGATACTTATTTATCATTATTGACATCTACTTTTGAAGTTCATATGACCTGTACATGGTCATTATACCGTAACTGTTCCTGTCACTAAGAGTAGTTTTCCAATGTACCAATTGCGTAAACTCCACGGTGTATCATTGTGCGTGCGTGGCCTCAGCTTCGTTCTTTTGAATTCCATTCAGTTTTACTCATTTTTCTCTTTCAGTTTGAGTTCAAAAGAATGGGCTGTGCGTGTGTGTTGATGCATCGTCAATTTCGAGCAATTGGTCTATGATCGACTTTATGTATTGACTGATTTTTGATTGTTTTTATATCTATTTTTAATTACAACGGGAAGGCGCCTCGCATGGGTCCTCGAGTCCCGTTCGCGCTTTTTCCGTTTGGGTATTTTTAAGTAATTTTATGTAAATATCCAATAAAGTCGTTAATAAAAAAATTAAAAAATAATAATAATAATATATAATATATTTATTAATAACAGTTCTATAGATCCTTATTGATCCTTATATCTAGTATCACGATTTTGTGTTTGTGATCTTAAAGTAAATCTATTGGTAAGGTATGATGGAGCTAAACCCTCCAAACATTTAAAAGTCATACCTGCGTCCATAAAACGCAGCATGTACCTAACCGGTAGCCAGTTGCGTTGCTGCAAAGCTGGCGTTATATGATGATTATGATCATATTTCCTCTTGCCGGTAACAATTCTCGCAGCGAAGTTTTGAACGCTTTGGAGTTTAGCGATGTTTTTCTTGGAAGTGTTTGTCCAGAAAGAGGAGCAATAGTATAATTTACTGAAGACCAAAGCATTTATAATGGTTTTTAGGGTATGGCTATCTAAGATGTGCTTGATGCGGTTGATTTGGCAAAGAGTCTTTGTGCATTTTGGAACTATCTGAATAACATGTTCATCATAACTTAAACATGCGTCCATTTCGACACCCAAGTCTCTGGCAGAAGGTGTCGGCCGTATTTCCTTCCCAAGAACAGTTACATGAAAGTCCTCTGGCACCCGTTTTAGCATTTGTTGTGTTCCCAGCAGAAGGAGCTTTGTCTTTCCAGGGTTCACAAGCAGACTATTTGAACAGCACCATGCAGCAATTCTCCTTAGGTCACCAGTACGCTGAACCTCAGCGACTTCCGCGTTCTTGACTGGAAACGACAAATAAAGCTTTGAGTCATGGACATAAGACTCTAAGAAGCACACATCAGGGATACATGGAAGGTCGTTTATATAAATATTAAATAAAGCCGGACCAAGGATAGAACCTTGTGCGACCACACAAGCTTCTGATCTGGCTCCTATCTGACAGGTAACTTTTAAACCAATCGGTTGCATCTTTATACACGCCTACTGAACGAAGTTTTCCAAATAGTAGCGAATGTTCAATGATGTCAAAAGCTTTTGATAGTCTAATAGGACCAGGACAGTCACTTCCTTGTTATCCATTGCATCCAGGATCATGTCCGATATGAATATATTTAGCGTTTCTGTTGAATATATATCCAGTTAGTTGGTCGAGAGCTACACGTTCGCAAACCTTAGAGGACGCAGGCAACGACACAGGGCGATTATCATTTGCTATTTCAAAGTCTCCCTCCTTCAGAAGCGGGATTACTTCCGATTCTTTCCATACTAATGCACGGGAACACCGAAGTTAGTAAGGAACTGTTTACGATCTCAGTCAGAACTGGGAGGATAACAGGCAGAGTGTCCTTAGTTACAGCCATTGAAACCTTGTCGCTTCCTGGTGCTTTATTTGGAAACGAACTCACAATTTTATGTATTTCAGTACAATTTTACGTATTTCGGTGAATAGGTACAGGTATTTTTGGTTGTATTCATGGTAGATTGTATTCAGCAACTATAGCTTCTTAGATTTTTCTGCCGCTTTATAGCCACAACTGATGTGAAGAATTCATTTAATTCATCAGCTAATTCCTTCATGTCCCTGGAATAGACGGGTTGTGATACTTCTTTACGAGGGATACAGTTCCTGATGACTTTCCACATTGCATTTGGCTCTTGGTTGTTATGAATTTCGCTTTGGACATACGCCTTCTCAACATCTCGTAACTTTTTCTTTACTTCCTCACGGGACAAACGGAAACTTTCCCAGTCAAGGCCGGCGTTATTGGTTCGACGGGCAATCTGTTCATCTCGTTTTTTATCTCTTTGTTCACGAACGGGCATTGGCGATATCTAATCTTCATAGTTTTTATGGCCGCGGGCCTGTCCAGTATCCCGAGGAAGTCACAATTGAAATGATCTATTTTTTCATTCACGTCGTCGATTAACAAATTATTCAACGCTGGGACTTGTGCTAAGTCTTCTACGAACCTGACAGGGTCATAATCACTGATCTCTATATACAACTGGATAGGCCATTCCCTATGGCCAGCAGTCAAACATTTCGTGCCATTGAACTCTAAATAAACTGGAACGATAACTCGCTTGCACGTTTTGAAGCCAACATGGGGCCGCCATGCACGTCAACCCGTCCCTTTTACTGTATAACCGAGAGAAAATGAAGCTGAATTTGGTGAACTTTTGGTTGCAAAAACAGCTTGAAATCAAAGAAAAACTAAACTTGTTAATCACTTTTAGGCTTAAATCAAATTCCAATATACCGTAGAGGTAATGACAGACAACACTACTGCAGTGGCAACAATTAATCACATGGGTACATGTCATTCAGACACTTGCAACAATATTGGGAAGAACATTTGGGAATGGTAATTGATGCCTTTACCATAGATTGGGGCCTTTACCATAGATTGGGGCTCACTAAAATTTTACATTTTTCCACCTTTCAGTGTCATTCCAGCAGTCTTACGGAAAATATTGGAAGACAAGGCCCAGGGTGTTTGTGTTCTTCCAGACTGGGCCACTCGTGCTTGGTATATCCCAAGGCAATGCATACGTGCCAAGGGAAACCAGTATTGCTCAAACCACAAAAGGAACTACTAATACTGCCAAACTCTCCAGGAGAAGTTCATCCTCTGTACAAGAACCTCCGACTTCTAGTGTCTCTTATCAGGACACAACTAGACCTACACAATATTTCAACGACAGCAAAGACAGTCGTAATGGCATCTTGGCGACAAGGGACCAAGAAACAGTACCATACATACCTTAAAAAATGGGCACAGTTTTGCTTGAAAAGGAACATAAACTGTCTTGATGCCAAAATTGAACAAGGAATAGATTTCCTGGCATACCTTTTTGAACAAGGCTTAAGCTATAGTGCAATCAACACTGCACGCTCTGCATTATCAGTGGTAATTAAAAATCAAGGTAGTAATACATTTGGAGAAAACCCACTAGTACGCAGATTTTTGAAAGGGGTATTCGAGATTAAACCTGCCCTGCCAAAATACAAACAAATATGGGATGTTGGGAAAGTATTGACATACCTTAAAACACTGACTGTAAACTCCAAACTTTCCCTAAAACAGCTTTCTCATAAGCTGGCGACGCTACTTGCTCTCTTAACTGGACAGCGATGTCAAACAATACACAAACTCAGCATACAAATGATACAATTATGCAGAAACTACCAGGTAAATACATATTTACCATTAGGGAGAAACTGAAACACACAAGACCTGGGACCCATCAACAACCAATAGAACTACTGAGTTATACAGACAGGGATCTATGTGTTGTACAACACCTACAGGAATATATTGAACGAACAACAATACGACAAGACCAAACACAACTGTTAGTCAACTTCATCAAACGTTAACCACATAATCCGGTATCAAAAGATACAGTAGCACGATGGATAAAAGAAGTACTCAAGGATGCTGGTATAGACATCAATATTTATCCCTCACATATAGTAGTAGAGCAGCGGCAACATCCTATGGCTTCGCAACAGGAACTAAACTTATACTGACATTCTCCAAGCAGCGGGATGGTCAAGTGCTCAGACTTTCACATCATATTACAACAAGCCAATCGTAGTAGACACTCTTGGAAATTGTATTATGCAGGCTTTTGCTGCAAGCACAGAACAAGATCCAGAACTTAAAACTAATAAGTAACAATTCAGCTAAATAGACAAATGTTACAGTTCGTTGTTTGTTTGTTTTTTGTTTTTTTCGGTTTAATAAATATTGTCACTTATACTATATATACGTACAATTAACTCATGATTACCGAACTTCAAAATCTCATGTTATTCCGTAGTGACGTAGCTGATGACGAGATAGAATTTAAAAATTAAACGAAACTTACCTGTAAGTTGAAGTTTGATTGTAATTCTACTCGTCATCAGCAGGAACGAAGGAGTAACATGCCCGCCCTTTATATACACACCCGCCGCACTCCTTCGTTCCTTGTCTTCGGCAACATTCGTGTTAAAAACTGGTTGACAAGCATTGCGCATGCTTCTCATGTTACTCCTTCGTTCCTGCTGATGACGAGTAGAATTACAATCAAACTTCAACTTACAGGTAAGTTTCGTTTAATTTTTAAATTATAAAATTAAAATCTGAAATATTTAATAAACTAGGATACTACAAAAAAATTACAATTGTTTGGTTACGAATATTGATTGGCTATATTTAATACTTGGTAAGCTTTATGTTTTGAAGATGAAATCCAGTCATTACAATATTTAAGCTTAAATAGTAAAATGTTTGTTTCCGAAAAATAATACATAGTAGTTTATTGGTTTAGCAGCATGAGCCATCTAACTATCAAAACGAACGACAAAAGAGTTTGCTGTCAAGTTCCAACCACAAAAGCAGTAAATACGAGTTAATATAAGTCGAGAGTAAAATGGCTATAAAATGGTTCAAATTTTAGAAATTTTTGCACTAAATAAAAGTACAGAAGCAAGGAAATTACTTAGGATTAACTCTAGTCAAGTACAGTACAGTACAGTACAGTGCAGTGCAGTGCAGTGCAGTGCAGTGCAGTGCAGTGCAGTGCAGTGCAGTGCAGTGCAGTGCAGTGCAGTGCAGTGCAGTGCAGTGCAGTGCAGTGCAGTGCAGTGCACTGCACTGCAGTGCAGTGCAGTGCAGTACAGTACAGTACAGTACCTTAAACTATACTTTTAGGCCAGAGTCGATGACGTCTGGTATTACTTGCGGTGTCTTGCTTTTTCGTCTTCACTTTCAAAACATGGCGGCTTGTCAGGACTCTACTTCGAGACATTTCTCTGCAGAAAACCAGTTTTATCTTGACAGATAAACATAAAAAAATCTCTCGTATACGTAAAACTGCTTGCACTGTTCCAGCGCGCTGTTGTTTCTTCCTCCGCGTAGCTTTCCTGACATTAAAATTGAAAGGAATACTAGTAAACAGCAGTGATTTACGTTTAGCTCCTAAGAAAACTATTTTCCAATGGCTGCAATGCTTTGTAGGAAAAGATAATTTCACACTTGCGGTCCCCACAATTTATGCTTGAGTATATATCGCAATTGAAGCACTTTTCCGCTGAAGAATCAATTGAAATTGTTTCTAGTATATGAAAGTTTGTTGTCGCTCTCGCAGTGCCATTGAAGTTTTGTTTTTTATTCAAACAGTCGTAACTTTCGGAAAAAATGGCACGTTAGGAGTTATTTATTGACCAATGTCACTTATTATATATACAGAGCCATTTTCCTACAGTACATGTTTTGGTAAACAAGATTATCGATGGCAAATTAGAATCTTTTGTGCAATGATGAATAGACCTCCCGTAAAGTGCATAATTGGGCTTTTGTTTCGATCATGTAAATCATTAATAATCTAATACATGCAGGTATGTAAGTTTCCGTCATTTTTTGCTTATTATGAACTTTAACTTCAATCTTACAGCATGACTGCATGGTAGCTCATAATTTATTCTTTTCTTTGCAATTTCGTTTTGCGCGGTCTTTGTTGAGCTAAACGTGGCCATTGATTCCAGTGATGACATTGTTAGCTGCCTTTACTGAAACTAAAGGACAAGCAAACTGTACTGTCTTACTCTACATTGCGTGTCCATGCGCATAGTTGGTATACGTTATCCATAAATGACGAGTGATTATATACGCCGCGTTTAATGACGTGATAGGATAAATTGGGAGAATTTTTACGAAGTTGAAAAAATAGAAAAACAAATTATTCTTTTACATACAGTTGGGACTATATTGCGCTAATTTGCTGATAAAGTTATCAAACGTAAATGCGACTTTGGGCTGTTCTATTACTCATGCT
Organism: Corallium rubrum; assembly: GCA_964035015.1. Classification (NCBI taxonomy): domain Eukaryota; kingdom Metazoa; phylum Cnidaria; class Anthozoa; order Scleralcyonacea; family Coralliidae; genus Corallium; species Corallium rubrum. Next base: position 36,398,852 of record OZ035997.1, read on the forward strand.
CATATTGCGTTTTGTAAGCGTAGTTCATGGCAAAGTTAACACGTTAAATTAAAATTTGAACCTTACATGGTTATGGATAATTTTTCCTGTTTAATGTGTTATGAATTTAATGTTTTGAAATAAAAGATCACAACTTAAACATTTGCAGTATATTTGATCAGTGGAACTTACCTGTATTTTGACCGTTCTTGTCGTCAATTATGGATGAGACATTGTATACTGTTTCATCACTGGCATGCTGGGTTTCTAGACCCTCTTTTTCGTCATGATCTTGAGGTATAGCACAGGTATCTAGAAAACGAATGAAAATGATATAATTCCAATGATAGCCCAAGCAACGTTTGACAATCGTTACATTGATATTTTTGTTTTGGTGGTTATTGTCGTTGGGTTTTTATCTGTAACTTCTCCTTTGAAAAATTTACACTCAACCATATTCCTTGGCACGAGATCATGCCGGTCCCCACAATTTATGATGTATTCCCGATTAACATGTTGATCAAGTTGCCTTAATTTTCTTTGTTCTGTGTTATTTTATAGGTTTTTTCTATTTTTTAATTTTCTCTCTACTTCTCTCTTTTGGCTAAAGTGATTTCCGTTTAGCGGCTAAGAAAACTATTTTCTAATTGCATGCTGCAATGCTTTGTAGCAAAAGAAAATTTCCCACTTGCGGTCCCCATAAGTTATGCTTAGGTATATTTCCCAGTTGACGCACTTTTCCGCTGAAGAATAAATTTAAATAGTTTCTAGTATATGAAAGTTTGTTTGTTGTTCTCCCTGTGCCTTTGAAGTTTTGTTTCATTCAAACAGCTTTAAAGAGATAGTTTATAACTCATTCCTGTCCGGGGGCTTCCCCAGAGGTGAATAAAATCGTCTGGCGTTAGCCAGAATAAAATACTAAAGACCAATTCGGACAAGAAAGAGTTAACTTTCGGAGAAAATGTCACGTTACGAGTTATTTATTGACCAATGTCACTTATTATATTTACAGAGCCATTTTCCTACAGCACATATCTTGGTAAACAAGATTATCGACCGCAAATTATAATGATGAATAGACCTCCCGTAAAGTGCTTAATTAGTAAAAAAATCCGCAAGAAAAAATAATAATCGTATATCGTTCGACTCTCGAGATCGCCAAGATAATCGATTAGGTGAGACTGCCGACCGGCATTTCAACCCGCGCCGCGCGGTTGACTTTGTTCTTTCTCGATGGATTTGAGCCTATTGTATCAACTGCTGTGATTGGTTGAATTTATAAATTAGCCTTTATAGCGACTTGTGATTGGTTTGCCGAGTGTTTGCCGGATTTCTTTGTCTTTCTCGACGGATTTAGACCCCTTGTATCACCCTTTCTGATTGGCTTAGTTTTTCAATAGCTCTTTATCAAGAGCACGGATTGGTTTAGCGGCGTTTTATTTTGTAGTTCTCGACTGATTTGTGGACTGTGATTTGTGGACAGTGATCGATTCTGACTAACTTGCACTAGTATCACTACAAGCGGATTCTTTCCTTTGGAACATGGCTTTGCCTACTACAAACGTGATAGATCTTGATGTATTCGCTTTGAAGGACAACGACAAGATGTGTTGCGAGAGATTTATAAAACGGCAAGTTTAATACCGTCGACTCGAGGGTCAACAAGCGAAGGATGCTTTGCGCAAAGGAGCATTTTTAATACCAAGATTGGCAAGACGCTTCAAAGGAATTTTGGCACTGAGATATACGTGGTAATATACGTCAACAATGACAAGAAGAAACCCCGTGCTGCTCTCAGATAAGCAGATTTTTCTGCCTTAATTACTTTCTAGTTTATTTAAGTTCGTTCAACGTATAAAGACATAAATTCTACATGGAATTTTAATAAAACGACAATACCAACCTTCGCCACGATTGAGACCACATGGCATGTCTTCAAATGAAAGGTGACCTTTATTATTGTTTAGAATCTTATTAATATAGCTACGTGTTTGTAGCGCAAGTAGCTCAAATTCATTCAGGGCTTTCCCTTCTTGTATTTGTTTATATAAATGGTTGAAAACTTAATTGAATATTAATATGATTTTGAGACTAGCATTGTAGCAAGAATTGAAATACAAGCTAAAAGATTTTGTCAAGATTGGATAATGTAGACTACTTCATAAATTCATAAAATGGATAGTGAGGTCTGGCAATCATAATTATATGTTATTTTATGTGAAGCCCATAGTTAGGGCCTGTTTTCAAGGTAGGGTTACCCCTACCCTGGGTCAACTCTATTAGATGTGGTTACCAAACAGGTAAAAAGTTGTCCTGGGTAGGTGAGTTATCCCTACCAAATGCATTTACAAGGACAAAACATAACCCATGTCCTTGTAAATACGACAAACAAGAAAAACCCACAGGAAATGTATGAGCTAGGGTAACCGAGAGTAACCCAGTGGCTAGGATAATACCTCCTTGTAAATAAGCCCTTAATATATAGAGACCAAGTCAGGCCTACAACGTTTTTGAATTTGACTTAGTATTTAAATGTTTTAGGTCTGAGGCATCTGGGAATTGCCTATACAGCTCTGTTTCGAGTTACTGCATGGAGTGAAATGGTCTAACCAGCAGTATGGTTATCAGTTTCATATAAAAATATTTGAAGTCATGAATCTTATTAAATATTTGAAGTAGATGTATTGTATCTGTTGTTTATTTCTTGGTTAAAATAATTAAATCTGCTAAAATTTTCTAGGGCTGGAGAGCATGACCACCACCCCTGCACCCCCCCCCCCCCCCAATATTTTGGACTAAGATGACGAAAATCCTAGATCCGCCCTGCTTCTTAAGCCCTATGAAATACCCTGCATTTACCAGCAAATAGCAGGCAAGTGGCCGTCTCGGCATTGACCTGGCTGGGGAGACGAGAGTCCTGGATAGCCGGGGAATGGAGCAATTGTCCCGCGTGGCGATCATCAATATACTGGGAAATGGGAATACCCGAAGACCGGATGGCGCTAGAGACCGCTAAGCCTAAAGTGTAGTACAGATAAGCACTCGTCTTCCACCCGAATGGAAGAACGCGAAACACAAAGTACCAACCCAACCAGTAGAAACCAAAAAAAGTGTGGCTAACGTTGCTCAACAGGACGTGCTGATAGCCGGTTTTTTCGTCAAAAACCGCTTGAAAATGACGCGGAAGCAACGTACCGAGAAAGATCGGTAATATAATCTAATTTAAAAGGAACGTCGCGCACCCATAAATTGAGAAAACGCTCATCATGGCACAAGCGCGGCTTCGTAGGCTCAACTGTCAAGGGCACACGAGATCAGGCGGGTCGCACTGATCCGCTTTTCCCCATAGCGATATCGACCCTGCATGCCTGTAGCCATTCAAGAACAGTGGAGGAAATGAACTCCGGGAATTGTGCGCAATTGCGCGCGTTGGGAAGAACCATGCGCGGAGGAAGCGGAGTGTCAACGATCCCGAAATGAAGAAAAACAAACAGATGTCCGAGTTGAAACTGGCTAGGGCCATACAGCGTAATGGCCATAAAAGTAATACGGTAAAAAATGGGTTTTTTTTATTAAGTTGACAGACTTGGGTGTAGTGATTGGAATTCCATACCGGAATGGAAAACATACTAATTAACGGGTGTTATTAATATGGCTTTGATTCACACAGTAACGTCAAGCTACACGGCGAGATGATGTCAAGATGAGACAACGGTAACGCACATCGACAACTTATTGCGGTGGCTGGCGCGGTGGATAAGGGTTGCCGTATGGAAAAAATCTAGCAAAGTGACTTGGGCGACCGCACGCAAAGCAGTGGGATCTTCGAGAAAAGGCGGGAGAGTATCTTGGCTGTCGAATCATAGGAGCTGATGGCGCACGTGATACAGGCGGTGTGTTAGGCGTGACTCCAGCTGCCTTCGCTGGGGACTTCAAGAACCCCGTGTTCTATATATTGGCAAACAGACGCCAAAACTGAATCGACCGAAACCGTCGAGTGCCTCTTTACTAATGCGTCAACCTTCTGTTGAAGCTCTTGTATCAACTGTAGAGGAGGGGTCACATCCTAAAATAAAGGAGCTGACGTCAATACTAAGGGCCGTAGGGAGACTTAGGCTACGTTTAAACTAGAGCAAAAGTATCCGGATTCACATTGTTTTTTATTCCCATGAGGATAAAAACAATGTGAATCCGGATACTTTTGCTCTAGTGTAAACGGGGTCTTTACAGACATCGAAATGGAACGAACAGTACGCGAGGTAAACGAAAATTTAATAATTTTTGGTGTTTTTTTTTAAATGCGTTCAATATATGCATGCTGCGGATGAAAGGTATTAGTTCATCGTCAACATGCAGTACGGATGGGTTTCTCTCAACATCCGGCTAACATTCACAACAAAGCACTATTGTGCTGGGATGGACGTATTTCATCATCTGGGAGACACGTACGTCAGATGGACTTACTCAATAGCGAGTCAACATTCTCTTCGGACTGCAGATAGGCGCCGCATAATTAATGCATCTTTTAGTGAGTTGTCCGGCACACGAGTCCGATGTAACAAATCCGATTTTTTGTTTGAACAATTGCACGAGGAGGGGGGTTATCTTTTGATAAAACAATCAGGACATGCACTATATACTGAAAGAAAAAAGACTTTTCTCTATTACCATGTTCGATTCAACAGTTTGGGATACACCATCTGGCGAGTTTTTAAAACCACTTAAACATTTTTTATTGCTTTGAAATGAAACTGTGAGCTTGTCAGGTAAACGTTAAAAAGTTTGACGTAGATGTAGCTGTTATGGTTGAGCCATTTCACACTATTCCAGATACCTTTCCATGCCGCGTTAAGATGTTAAAAGGTTTGACGTCGGCGTAGCTGTTATGGTTGAGCCATTTCACACTATTCCATGCCGCAACAAAAACCTATGCGGAAATGACAGCAAAAAAAATACCTGTGACGACTCATGGTGGTATGCGATGGGTGTCCCCTCATATAAGTCTGCCAAATTGTGCTCGCATGTTGTTACTGCAGCAGAAAAATCGGGAATGCTGAAGGGGTATGTCAATTGGCTAGTTAAAAAGGGGCCAGCATCAATGAACTTCACTTCACTGATAACATTCGACAGCGCTGGGAAGACTGGGAAGAAGGGCGTTAAAGCTGCTACGACAAGAAGACGTGGAGGAAGTAGCAAAGCATCGCCCATCACATCGATTGTTGATAGACCGTTCAACGTTCTCTTACTTCACAATCAGTCTCAAGGTCACCAGTCCCCAATTCTTCAGTTTCACAGCAGTCATCTACCCCTGGCTGCAAAACAATCAGCAGTTCTACAGCAGCCATCTGTCACATAAACCCTTGTGACAGTATCGTTTAATATAGTTATATCGTCTTACAATAAGTAGGCTTACTATGACTTTGACTAATAGAGATTACACATCCAAAGACTCAGACCTTCAGTCTTATCAACAAATCACTTTTCAGTCTTTCATCATCGACAAGTTTCTCGCGGGAACACAAGTCCCGCATTCCCCACGCGTCTCACAAATCACGTGTCTCTAACAGTGCCCCCTCCTTTTAGTTCAAGCCTCCTGACTTGGCAACAAATGTGGGGTAAACGTTCAATTAAATGTCAACAGAATAAAAATGTGCTATCTCTAAAGGCAAGAATACAATTACAGGCAACTTTAAACATGTTCGTACAGTATACTTCAATACAATAGCTTCGTCATGACAGCATCTAAGCTCATCTATGGAGGGCATTCGTCCGGGTATCTTTCGTAGAAATTATCTCACAGTCCTGAATCAAGGATATGGGATGCCGGTTCCCAGGTATTATGGTGGGAGGAATAATTTGCCCATTTGATGAGGTATTCTTTCCGACCGTTTCTTGTTCGACGACGAACAATGTACTCCACATTAAAGATGTCGTCCCCAGTGTCTGATGATGAATGCGCCAGTCCATGGTGTGCAGTGGGTTTAAACAGTGTAGTAGGTACAGTATTTGGGTGTTTAGTGGTTGGTGGTTTCAGCAATTTAGAGTTTGCCATGGGTGTCGGTTGTGGACCAAGTGGCTGATTCTCGGACACGTTTTCCTTTGCGAAGCTGTCCGAAGGGAGCTCGTCGTCAGGCAGGTATGGTTCGTCGGGGTTGTGGGCAGGTTCTCCAATGGGTCTGTCATCTCGGTAGTAATAGAGTTTCAAGCGATTTGAATGGACGGTTGTACGGACTTGGCGGTTTGTTTCGGTAAGTGAGGTGCGGCCAATTTGCTCTGGGGTGTGGGCAAAAACATCTCGGTATTCCTCCAACAACTCAGTCAATTGCTTTTGCTCTTCTGGGTTAAGTTCACTTGAGTTCAGGTTTACATTGGCTTGGGTTTTCTTCAACTCTGGTATGGGTGTATTTCCAACAGGTAGGTTACCAGGACTTGGTGGAGAATTTGGCAAGGTGGTTATGGGATTGGCAGGTGGGGTTTGGCTGTCTTCTTCCAATGATAAAATATGTGACCTGTAGTCACAGAATGTACCCAAGTTGGCTCCACAGTATATGGTAACAGGATGGTCAAGAGGGCTAATAAGGCGAAAGGGAACCTTGTTGGATTCCTTGACATTAACCAGGGAAGCCACACCAACAAGAGAGTATCGTTCTTGTAAATGAAAACCAGGCTCAATAAGACCAATAACACAATCAGTCACTGGTGTAGTCAGGGCCACAGGTATCACAGCTTCTGAGTGGGCTTCAATTATACATGTGTTGGTTGATCTCACATTGGAGGAAATTGGGGAATGCTGACCAAGTGCAAACCATAATGTGTTGCTACCGAGATTAACTAATCTTTTCCCTATGTCAATTACTGCTTCGTGTTCTTGTAGGAAATCTCGACCTTAGTACCACGGAGGATGTGATTCTATAAACAACAAATGCACAACAGGTGTACGTTGATGACCCCAATTGGATAGGGAATTGAGTGCAGCCAATAACAGGAACATGGTCACCACTTGCAGTCTTGACTGAAGTCAACAACGAGTCTTTATTGAGAGTACATGAATTACTTAGAACTGAATGGAAAAAATCATAACTAACAACACTTACAGCAGCTCCAATGTCGACCAATGCTTTCACATTTTGATTGCTTACGACACCCCAAACAGAAACATTACTGTTCAACAGTTCACACATGTCATCATTGGTGTTGGGTGTTAGTTGGGAAAATTGTGTTGTTGTATTATGTACACTATTCTTTGAGGCACTTGGATCATAGCTTTGTACAGGTGTTACATGTTGTTGTGAGGGATGTTCATTTAACTGGGTCTTCCAATGGTTCCCCCATCTGGAAGACCCTGGTCCGTTTAAAGGAGGGCTGGCAAATGGGTTGTTGCTGGTGAAAGGTGGTGTGTTAGCTGGGGATTCCCTTGCTGGGTTGGACGACAGTTGATTTCCATTATCTGTGCAGTACCGTGCTACATGGCCAACACACGCTGGCAGTTGTTGCAGATTGGATGTCCATCAGTTGTTCTGAGGTTACGTCCTAATGGTCTTGGCTGATATCTCCGGTTCGTTGGGACTTGTTGGTTGTTAAGCTGTGTACGCAACTCCTGACGGACAGTATCTTTTATTGTATCTTTTAGATCAGCAATTAGTGGAGAAGTACGCGAGGAAAGTGCTGCAATAACTTATGTGGGCTACTCCAGTGCCTTCTGGTGCTGTTGGAGTGATGCTTTAAGACTCATTACTTCGTCTTCTAGCCCCCGAATTCTTTGTTGTTGGCTGGTGTTGGTTTTAGTTGCTTCTAATAGAACTTGTAGTTGGCTCAACATGTTTCGACCCAGGGTTTCGGATGGTTGTAGACTTGTATGAGGGGCTTGAGGAGCAGACTTGGTGACTGCATCTTTCAATCTAGCAAGATTTTCAGCGTCGTCGAACGAGCTAGGACGATTTGAAACGACATAGGTTTTCAGATCCTCTCTCAATATACTGACAAAGCTATTCATGCGGTCAGCATGCATCGTTCAATTGTAAACGCTGACATCGACGAACGATATCTTCGGTGTGGGAGCTCAAGCTTTCACCGTCCGTTTGTCTACGTTCATTTAACTCTTGTCGTTGTAAAAATTTGAAATCGGCAGAAGAAAAACGGTTCTTTAGAGCTTCTATGAGATCGTTATAAGATGTTCTCGCCTGTTCACTTTGTATCCGATACCAGGCCAGAGCAGGGCCATCAAGGAGCAGCGTCAAAGCACTAAGCTTTTGTTGTTATTCCAACCATTGAACTTGCTATACCTTTCATATTTATCAAGGAAATCCGTGATATCTTCGTCGGGAAATCCTGTGAATGGTCGAGGGCGAAAAAAAGATGACGATGTTTGACCTTCTAGAGCTGCCTGAACGGCAGTAAGTTGTGTGCGAATCGACTCAACTGCTTCAAGAGTATCTCCTCCTTCGGCCATTTTGTGTGGTTCTTCAGCAAACGGCTTCGGCGCTTCGCGCGTAAATTTCGGTTTTGTTACCTCTCACCGGACCACCAGTTTGTCAAACCCTTGTGACAGTATCGTTTAATATAGTTATATCGTCTTACAATAAGTAGGCTTACTATGACTTCGACTAATAGAGATTACACATCCAAAGACTCAGACCTTCAGTCTTATCAACAAATCACTTTTCAGTCTAGCCTGGGAGCAGACGTTCTTTCGGGGGGAAAACACGAGGAGAAAGAACGTCTGCCGCCGTCAAACCCTATAATTAGCCTTCCGCCCCTTGACACCTGGAATGTAAACAAACTGCAAGGTGACTCGCCTTCGACGTATCTACACTGGCGAAATAAATGTCTACTTACAATACTCAGTGATCATATCGTTAATTGACTGCCATTGCTCTGCAATAAAAGGAAACCTCGCGATTTCCTTCTAATCCTATTTAAGTATCCAAGGCAGTTGATTTGCCAATTCTTTCACTGGCCGCCTTTTCCAGAAGCTCACGCTGATTTCACTGGGGATTTTTCTGCTAAACTGAACCCGTTGAAAGTTGAGCAAAACGTCTCGGCTTCACAGCAAATGACGTTCATTATTTAAAAGTTAACTGAACGATTTTGTCGCAACACAAGCGAAAATATTAAACGATTCCAACCACATTCTGATAATTGAAAGTGAAAGTTAGAAACCGTTGGCCAATCATAATAGAAGCGGAAGTAGCAGAGACATTATAAGCCAATCAGAACATTAGTCCACCACACGGACTAGAGAATTTATTTTTGAATGGATTGTCCACAGACTGTCTCCTCTTCTCCCAAAGCCACACCCCCCTGAAGACAGTCTGTTTGCAGGCTATTTTCAGTCTTTCATCATCGACAAGTTTCTCGCGGGAACACAAGTCCCGCATTCCCCACGCGTCTCACAAATCACGTGTCTACACATCATTTCAATTGCAGCCACCAGTGCAATCGCAGTCACCATTCCAGCAGTCATTTGTCTCACAGCAATCAGCAGTTCAGCGGCATTCATTTCAACAGCAGTCACTGTTATCAGTTCCACTGTAGTCATCAACCCCGCAGTCAGCAGTTCAACGGCAGAAGTTAGAAAATCTCCAGCGGTCATCATTTTTACAGCAGTCACAGACTGAGTGAAGGGAGAACTAATCACTCAACAGTACTGTACAGGGAGAACAACAGCATGCAACAAAAAATTAAAAATAAGTGAAAGTGTTTGAGGAAATAGTAATGCCGCTCTTTTGGCATATATAAAACCTTTCGTATTCATTTTGAATACATCACGTTTTCTTTTGTTCATGACGAGCTCTGTATTGTAATATAATACCCTTGAAAATATTGTATAAAACAATAGACTAAATCGGGCTTTTAAGTTTTGCCATTTGATTTCATATTATGGCGGATTTGATTATCATTTGTCGACATCTGTAACGGTTTATAAAGGGAAATTTTTACCAGTTGTTTTTCGATTTTACTGCTCTCCAGTCTCCAGTACGCATGTAGGAAACCTCTGGTACGAAAGTAATGTTTACATCTTTATTTACAACAAAATATACTGATACCTCTTTGAAAATTATAAGCTTTTTTTACTTCCTCTTCCTTACATGTACTCGAAACAAAACATTTTAAGAATAAATACGAAGACATCCCGGCGCCGACTCGTTTGGTTGCCATGTTGCTCACTTGTTCAGTGTACCCTGGGTCGGGTACTTCATGTAATTATTTACGAATGTTATCTTTACAACATGCGCAAAACGGACTGGAGAGCACTTTAAATATTGTATTGTTATTTATAGACCCTTTTAATAACTGCAGAGTACGTCATTTTCTGCACTTGAGATTGAAAAGAAATTGACGTCAAAGGGTGAGAATGACATATTCTACACTTGCTACTTATAAATACGTTAAATAAATCATATCCGCATTTTACCCTCATATCCGCGTTTTACCCCTCAGATGTTGAGAGAAGCCCATCCGAAGTGCATGTTGACTGGATGATAAAATAAGTCCTTCCGAAGAGATTTTTGACCGGATGTTGAGAGAAGCCCATCCGAAGTGCATGTTGACCGGACGATATCCAAACAGATTGTTGGCCGGATGTTGAGAGAAGCCCACCCGAAGTGTGTGTTGACCGGACGATATCCAAAGAGAATTCCGGCCAACAATCTGTTCGGATATCATCCGGTCAACATGTACTTCGGATGGGCTTCTCTCAACATCCGGTCAAGAAACTCTTCGGAAGGACTTATTTCATCATCCGGTCAACATGCACTTCGGATGGGCCTCTCTCAAGATCTGGCCAACAGTCTCTAATTCGAATAGTGTAATAAAAGTAGCGTGCTGCGTAGGCAGTGTAGAAACAACAATCGAAATATAGTAAGGTTAGATATACTGCCGAAACAGACGGTATGAATAGCAAATGACTTTCGCATCTCATTATCTATGTTATTGTTATTTTGATTTGATTGGCTAATTTTTCGCATCTCATTATCAATTTGTTATTGTTATTTTTATCTGATTGGCTTATTTTTGGTCACATGATTACCTTTCGTATATAAGCTCATTCTTTGTTTACAGTTTACACCCTTCAGTGCTGCCACTCGTAGGGAAATTCCCCTACGGTAGGGGAATTTGACTAATTGTAGGTTGTAGGGGAAACCTACGGGGAAAACAGCCTATATGTAGGGGAATGTAGGTGAATTGACGATAATATAAAAGTTTAGAAAAAACCCCAAGAAAAACACGAATAAATAAAGGGGTCGCTGGCAGAGCTGCAATGGTGGCCCTCTTGCAGCCCCCTCCCCCCTAAACCTGCGCCCCAGAACAAGCTAAGAGCCTGACACGCAGGCTAGACCTCTTGCGGACACATGCGCATGCCATAGTTAGTCAGAGTGATCCTCTAGGTTAGCTTGACAATATCTGATAATTTTGTATTAGTAGTTCTGTATATAATTGGGTCAAATATAAGCAATGATTCTAAATACATTTGTTGTTTTGACCTAAAGGTGGAGTAGCCTGCGAGCAGGTCTCCGTCGGGCGCTATAATGTAGTGAAGGCGTGGGGCGATTTCGTGTAAAGTAGGGGAACGTAGGGGAAATATGAAAATATCCCCGTAGGGGAAAGTAGGGGGAAAATAAGTACGCGGTAGGTGAAATTGATAAGATAGAGTGGCAGCACTGCCCTTTACGTTTCTCTCTGACGAAGGGCCTTCGCTCGAAACGTTAGACTCCTACGTTCTCTGTTTCGGCAGTATATCTAACCTTACTATATATTTCGATTGTAGTCTCTAGACTCTAATTCGGATGGGCTTCGCTCATCATCCGGTCAACATTCTTTTCCAGGATTGGCTTATGTCATGATCTAGTAAACATGCACTTCGAATGGACGTATCTCATCGTTCGGTCGACATTCTCGTCGGATGGGCTTATAATCATTCAGTCAACATAGCTCAACGCGTACTAATACGACTGAAAGAAAAACGAAAAACAATGACAAATCTAGCAAACACAACCCTATGTCACACAACCAGAAAATGATATGCAAGCAAGGCGACGGTAAGATTAAACCAAACAAAAAAAAAAGAAATCACGATCAGGCGTGACGAGGCCGACACTAAACCCCGAGTACGAACGGCATTAAATCAGACATACAGAACGATATTCTCAATTCGAAATCCTCTGAGCGAAATACTAACGCCTTAAGGAAACTCGATAAAACTCTTACCGCCCAAAAGGGAAAACAAAAGGAGACAAGAACTCTAACAAGGTGAAGAAAATGCTGTAGGCCAACAGTAAGGATAGTTGTGAAAAGTTTCCAAAGGGAGCTACCGGTTAGCGTCTCTTCGTCCACGTTCTAACTCAAGATAGCTAATTTATTCTCAACCACCCCGCTTTATAGCTTCTACAAGCAAGTACATAATCACCTTAATGTCTCAAGGGGCCGTTTTCTAGGGCTATTTGTCCCTCCCCGCGCGATTTCCAACTTTGCAGTTGAAGAGAATACTTTTGAAATTTGAACTAAACAAGACGCCTGGTCAGGCGTTCACTTGAAAACACAATTTGAGATTTGCAATACACAAAACACGATTGCCTGTATTTAACGTATTTCCACACAGCGTTCACTGAGTCCCTTCAGGTGTTAAATTTCTACACAGCATGATCACTCTCTCCTCCGCGGAGGCTCTAGTAAAATTAGGCCGACGTGAAGGCGCGCGCGCGAGCAAATGTGTGAGTGGGCCGAGGATGTTAAATGCAAGGTATTAAGAAATCTTTCTTTAATATCTGAAGATAACTTTCATCAAATGTGGCTACACCTTCAACATAAGAAGATGAAATCTTTTATTATCTGTGTTGTATATAGACCTCCAGATTGCGCGTTAAGTTGTTTTGAAAATTAGAGATCGCTTACACCGTCAATTCTACCGTACACGAGATGTCAACGATTGGAAAAATTACAAACAGGCGAGAAACACCGTTAAAGCTAAGTTGAGAAATGGAGAAAAACGTTACGCCCATGTCAGATATATCAATGCAAACAAAACACTGGAGCATTATGGAAGGTCATAAATAAAATTTTACCATCGAAAGAAACCTCAAGACCTCTGTATACTAAAGATGTGAAAACGTTAGCAGATGAATTTAACATCTTTTTCTCCTCAGTTGGTGAGATAACCTCACGTGTAACAGGAAAATTGGCAACCGATAATAACATTCAACCGTTTGAGCCAGAGTTCGTTCCATCTGTGTGCTCAATCACAGATTTATTCGAACTTAAAACAGTCTCACAAGAAGACGTTAGGCAAATAATTATTTCTATGCCATCTAACAAATCACCGGGCCCAGATCAAATTGGAATGCGCATTATAAAAGATTCATTGCCATATATTTTGCCTTCTCTTACGAGCATTATAAATTGTTCCCTTCGAACATCGACATACCCCGAAGCATGGAAGTTAGCCGAAGTCATACCATTATTAAAAGAGGGGGACCATGAAGAAACAGCCAACAACCGACCACTTTCACTTCTGGCCACGGTATCCAAAGTGTGTGACAAAGTAGTTCTCAACCAGTTTTCCCAGTATCTGCTTAAGCACAAAAAACTTTCCCCCCAGCAAAGTGGAAACAAGAGGTTCCATTCCACAGAAACTTTGAATGTATTTGTAGCGGATAAAATTCTTAGCGCGATGGATCAGAAAAAAGCAACAGCAGTTATCTTACTTGATCTCTCCAAGGCGTTCGACAGTTTAAACCATCAAATACTGTTTAAAAAATTAGAAGAGATTGGAGCATCACCATCAACTGTGCTATGGTTTCGCAGTTACCTATCCAACAGATCGCAATATATGAGAATAGGATCTACCAAGTCAACGTCACTGCCCATCTCACATGGAGTTCCTCAAGGATCAGTCCTCTCCCCGCTGCTTTTCTGTATTTATACCAATGACCTCCCTTCTGTTACAAAAAATTTCTCTTTAGACTCATATGTGGATGACTCCAAAGCCCTTTTATCCTTTCCAATTGAGAATATATCGGAGACAAAAAAAGAAATGGAAGATGATCTCAACAGGATAGCGAGTTGGTGCTGCTCAAATTCATTATTAATTAATCCTGGAAAAACCAAATTTCTCGTATTTGGAACACCACAGCTAATGACTACCCAAACAGAAAGTTTATCACTGAGCTTCCTTGGTAAAACACTCCATCCTGTACATTCAGCTAAGGATTTAGGTGTTATTTTTGATTCAAACATGAAATACGACGAACATATTAGTAAATTAACATCGTCATGCATGTCCAAACTATGTCAAATAAACAGACTCCGTCATGTTTTCGACCAAAAGACATTAACTTTTATTATAGAATCTCTGGTTTTAAGCAAGTTGTTCTATTGCTCTTCGGTCTGGGCAAACATCGCAGTCAAGAACATTAAGAAGCTCCAATTGATCCAAAACTTTGCCGCGAGAATAATTACGAATATTAATAAATATGAACACATAACTCCAGCGCTAACGGACTTGAAATGGCTAACTGCACTGTAATTTTTAGGGAGTAAAAACTACTCTTGCTTGGGTCAAAAATTACTCTTCCGAGTGGAGTAACCTAAATTGGAGCAAAAGTTGCCCCTGTTTGGGGGTAAAATAATAATAAAACTACTCTTGTGTGGAGTAAATATTACTCGTATGGAGTAAAATTTACCCCTGTTAAAGGGGTAGTCAGGGTAAGACAGGGGTAATAAGTCTGGTGGAGTAAAAATTACCCCTCTTCACGATATTTCAAGATGGCGTAATAATGGCGGATTTCGTCTGATTAAGATTTTATTTGTTTGATAACTTTGGTTACTGACGACCTTGAAGAGATGAATTGTCCTCAATGTACAGTCTTTGACATTGTGACTCCAGGGAAGTGAAGCTGTTATAAATATTATTTAGTATTGATACTTAATATGGTTATGAGCGCGCTTAGGAGCGAGTGTCTGAGGCAAACAAATGTGTTCTATAAAGTCTATTAAAACGACCGTGTGTCATGTATTCAACATTTTAAACTATATACAGAATATATAGTAATAACTAATTGAGATTGTTGAATGTATGCAATGAAACATGCTTTCATTTTGAGCCGCTATATGAGCT
Organism: Corallium rubrum; assembly: GCA_964035015.1. NCBI lineage: Eukaryota > Metazoa > Cnidaria > Anthozoa > Scleralcyonacea > Coralliidae > Corallium > Corallium rubrum. The sequence continues at coordinate 36,413,943 of OZ035997.1, forward strand.
CTGTCAGGTGGACTGTTACCAGCATTGTTGTGTCAATAATAAAACTAAATCTGTTGACTTGTGCTTGGCCGTGGTTTGGCTGAATCGGTGTTTACTCTATATGCGGTGTATAGTTATGTATATGTAAAGTATAATGCGCGCGACGTTTACTAAATATATACTATATCACTATTTTCTATTTCGGGTCGAAGGTTTAGTAAATTAATCTTCTTTGAGAACATTATGTTGAGCACAGTTCATGATCAGCGCCAAGCAAAATATACTGTATGTATATTATCCTATATGCCATGCATAAGCGGTAGAAATTCGGATTATTAGTTAGGACGACGCATTCCGATGTTATTGGGAACTTTAATATGCGTATATACGTGAAATCTTGCTAAACTTAATTCGGCGCAGAAATCTATTCAATGATTTTGTAGCATGCGGTAATGTTACGAAAATCATTGAAAATATTTCTGTGCCGAATTAAGTTATACAATCATGTACATCTGCTTGCCATATGTCACCTTTTACCGCGTTTATATAAAATATTCGTTTAATAGTTTGCCTTGGTAGAGTGATATAAGCGGTGCCAACGTTCTAGTTATGAACGATAGTTTTTGGTGTGCGTTTCTGGCCTTATATATTGTATAGCTAGCCTGATTGATATCCATGTGCTCTTATTTTGTCCTTTGAACACTTGACAGTTGGGTATTTTCTTGACGTGTTATAGAAAACGCAATTTCCCCTAAAAGATAATCTAATTTAGTGCATCAAACATCTGTTTATCATACCAGATCGCGCGTGTGGACATGCATATATTTTATGGTGTCATATTTTCCTGTCGCAACCATAGCCAATCATTTGATTTCTTATGTTGTATAAACCAACCAAAATGCATGCCAAGATCTGGCGCTTGATTCAGATTATGAGACGAAAAAGCGGTTGGTCTCCCAGTCAGTTCTGGACTTCTGGTCTTCTGGAAGCCTACTAAAGCGTTGCTTTACATGTGGATATAGTATTAAATACTCGTTCATTAGAGTACATTTCTGAACGTATGGAGAGCTAATACAAAGCCAAAGGTAAGCGAAAGTAATATTTTACTAGTACAGATGTCGTATTTATCTATCTATCTATCTATATATATATATATATATATATATATATATATATATATATATATATATATATATATATATGTAGTATTTACAATATGAGTGGCCGTGTTGTATTGGATATACAAGCTCTCGCCTTCGGCTCGAGCTTGTCATATCCAATACAACACGGACACCAATATTGTAAATAGCTTAAAATACTCCAAGTCTTTGTTGTTAATATGAGTAATATTTGTTCAGATTAATTCAGAAAAAGCTCATTTTCAATGTTTTAGAGCGGAGATGGAGCGGAGATACAACCACATGTGGTTTGTATCAGATATACAACCTCCTTCACGGTCATGATTTCTTTTGTGTTTTCTTCATGAATTATTAATGAGTATTTTAAATATATATATATATATATATATATATATATATATATATATATATATATATATATATATATGCCAGACAGTTTGCCTTTGTATTTAATGCCAGTTTGCCTTGAGTGAGTTAATTTCCAAACTTGGCGCGTACTCACTTCTTGATTTGCGATGGCCAATAATGGCATTGGCGCTTACCAATAGATATAAAGGAATGATATAGAGGAGCTATATATTATATCTTTTTATAGCAATGGGAGTAATTACCAGTGTAAGAAATGTTGTGGTTGTTATTGTTATTGTGAGCGAGTACTGTGCAAATAATATGTCAGTATAACTTCTGCTGTTTGGTCTTCAGTATATCTTTTCCAACTTTTCTGTACTAGTCTGCATACTATTTACATATACATATTTTTATATGTACGCACGTACTGAAAGAATATTGAAAGACTGACATTAATTCATTTTCAAAAGCACACGGGTACGCACGTCCTTTCACGACTTGATGATATGTTTGTTTTATCTCACATTACAGATGCCTTTACAATACAGAACTTGAAGATTAAGTCTCATCAAGATGACGGTCTGGTAAGCAGGTTTTGGTAACTATACGCATACTAAGATGGTTTACAAATATTATATCGTTAATCGGATATAGAAAATAACATAATTGATTAAATTGAACTAGACTGGCGTAAATAGCGTGCACTGCAAGGAAGACCCTGCAGGCATTTTTAAAGCTAAGGTATGCCAGCTTTTAAAAGCTAAATTACCGGTGAAAATATACAATAATATCTGCATGTCCACACAATAAGAAACTATCAATATATATTATATTTGTACGTTATGTTGCAAGGTTTATTTTACACAGACTAGGATAATTCGTGTTTTACTTAAAAAGTAAATAAGAGATTATATAAAATCTGATACACTCAAATGTATTGTTGTATGCTGGATTTAAAATAAAGAAATGGAATTAAAAATATTGAACTCTCTACGTGCTGGAGTTTTGAGTTGACACGACTTGAAACAGAACGTTGAGGCGGCACGCCTTGCGAGTAGAGAAATATTTCAATTCCTCATGTTACTATGCTGGAGTTTTGAGTTGGCACGACTTGAAACAGAACGTTGAGGCGGCACGCCTTGCGAAAGTAACTATCTTTATTATTTTTCTTTATGCTTCCTTAAATAATATATTGATATCATTTTTATGAATATTTATCCAGATGGAACATGTCTCAAAGTGCGCCATAACGCAAAATATATTTTAAATGAAAAAATAGAATGTTGCCAAGCTGGCAAAGTTTTTATTAGATGCATTTGGCATAATACACATACCACAATTTAAAATAGAGGATGTATAACGTGTGATATGCTGGGACAATATGTTGCTCTCCCTTCTCCTACTGCATCGCATTTAACTTGTATTCTAATTTTTTAAAGGTGACAGCGATTCAGAACTGCTATGGGAGAAATTATCAATCGATAGATCTTTCAAAGACGGCGGCTAACTCTATTTCTGCTGTGTCTAATTAGCGTAGGAAAATCATGCAATGTATAGCAACATTTGCGTTCAATGCAACGCAGCGGCTTTATTTGCGTTAACGTTTTGACCTTAGCACTATTAATGCTGTTATACCTGAACATTACTTATCTAACAGAATGAAAGGATAAGACACGTTTAGTTTGAAAGATGGCATTCGACAGGCCGCTATTGTATGAATAGTGAATACATGGTTTTGTAAAGTTATATAATTGTTAAATGTATAATTCCCTTTACCTAAAAGTAAAAGGCTAAATATTTGAATGTGACGAAGGAGAGACGTTGCATGCGCTATTGCATCCCAGCGTATTAGTTATTTTCGATTTATGTAGAACTTATTATTTCAAGGTATAGTAACACGTACTGAATAAAGTCACTGAAATATCTCCGAATCTTTCATGTTGCGTATTTTATGTTATATGTTTTATATTTTCGCTTTGTGAACGCTTTACCTAGAGCGCGCTATTGGAGCTGGGACAACACTGGATACGGCATTACTGACTCTTCACGCCTCTTATTATGTATTTAATATATCGTACGCGTACCCTCCAAAATCGAAAGATGTTTTTATATTTATTGATTCCATGTTATTGGGTGTCAGGAATGCAGCATCACAGCGAATTTCTCTACAAAAGTTTGTTTCAGCTTTGCATGAGGGTTTATGTTAATTTTTACACTCTTTAAGTTTCACATAGAATGGACTGCATGATGAACGCTAAAGCTTCAACTTGATCTCAATATAAATATATTATCTAGTTTCGTTCGTATATTATACCAACTGAATTAATGCAATGCAGTAAATAAAATCTCTATAGTCTCAGATATGACAATCAAGACTCTTGATTTCAAACATTGATCATTGTATATTTTTGGTAATACTACAGAAATTTAATATGACAGCAATTGCTTAATATTGCGCAAATGTACGTATTTTTTTAGCTGAGCTCTACCAGCTGAGAACTAGCTGAGTCATTTACTACCAAAACGTGTTCAATTCCCAAAATTACGGTAGTTTTTTGCTTAATGGGAGTAAATTTACTTTTAAAAATCTATTCTTTACGTGAAAAGCAGGTTTTTTCCCCATCTTTACTATAGAGTAACTTACCCAGCAAGATTTATCCGTATCCAAGGCGCAAAAATTGCCCTCATTACTGAAGAGTAAATTTTACCCCCTCGCAAAATGTACCCTCCAAACGGGAGTAATTTCCGCGACAACTGATTTGCTCCACTTTTTGGAGTAATTTTTACCACTTAACTATGAGGGTAAATTTTACCCCCTCTCAAAATTTACCCCTAAATAGGGTGCTGTTTCCGCGACAAAATTTTACCTCACTTCTTGGAGTAATTTTTACCCCTTAAAATTTACAGTGTGTAGATCGACAACTACAGTATAAAGATATATTATTGATGTTTAAGTGCATCAACGGCCTAGCGCCTGCTTATTTAAGTGAGAAATTTAATCATCGATATGAAACCCATGATCACCATACCCGCATCATGCATGATTTGGATATTCCTAAATTTAGAACAAGTACAGGGCAAAGAACATTCTACTATCGTGGTGTAGCTCTGTGGAACAAACTCGACCAAACACTAAAGTCAATAAAGGACATTAAGACTTTTAAATTGGAACTTAAGAAATTTTTACTAAATAGTTAAAAAGGTTTTATAATAGTTATATAGTAGATTAGATTAAATAAATTGAAATTTGTATTAAGGGTAACGATTTTTAATAATTTTAACTGGTTAAACTTGTAATTTTATGCTGAAAAGCCCGAAAGGGAGCATATCACAAAATTAATAATAATAATAATAATAATAAGATCAGAGGCGTGCAGCGGACGATGGGAAGACGGAAAACGAGAAAAGTAATGTGCCGTTCTCTGGACAAATCAGCGGTTCTCTGGTCATGGCAGAGTACATTGTTTTCTTCAAGATCTAAGTCTATAGAATGTACTTCTGAATGTTATTCTGAATTTTTCTATGGAAATCACCTGCGGAATGGATCGAAAAATTCGAAACGTTGCCAGACTGACCAACGTTTATCGAACGTTGTCAACTGCCTGGAAGTTTTCCACTCCAGATTAACTTGATAAACAAAGCCAACGAACAGCGCTGGAAATATTCTCGGCGCTAACTTTCTACGACATAATGGTAAGATCTATGTTTGCAACAGTTTATCCTTTGAGATCAATGATAAACTTTCTCATGTAGCGTTTGGTTATACTTTTATTTGCATAATTCAAAACCGGAAAATCCTGTCCTTGTGTTACAATAACATTGTCGAGTTGAGAATTGTCTGGCAGCGATTTAAATGTGTCTTTTGTTCACAATTTATTGATTTCCGACTTTTGCGTAGTAGATTTGATTATATATTGAAATCCCGAGTCTGGCGCCTAGTGGGTCCATCACGGAATTTGGGCGCCATACTGACATCATTATCTGGAAGAGGCTCATTTTCTTTCCCTCTTTCCATCATTCCCAGCGCGTCTGCCCTCTCGCCCGCACACCTTCCCGTCCGAACCTCTGCGGAGGAGAGAGGCATGATCACTCTCTCCTCCGCAGAGGCTATAGTAAAATTAGGCCTTAATCAACGGCGTATGCGATTGTAAGCGTATATGAGATCAAGATACCTGCCGGCGACATTACTGAACAATAACTATGTCTGTGAACACACTGAACACGTCCAAGAAAGAACACTTGACTTCAAACAACTTGATTAAACATTAGGATTCAGGAAAGCGAAGAAAGAAAGCATTTAGATTAACATTTAACACGCATCATCAGCCGTGCAAGGCCTGATGGAATGACGTAATGATTGCCATTTCGAAACACATAGACAAAAAAAAACCGAGCCAAAACGTAGACTCGGTCTACCACAGTAGCCCAAGTAATTAGTTAATTACCTCGGACCTCGTCCTATACTTAAGTATGTGGCGTAATGCCTCAGTTCTCGGTAATTAACTCGATCTTGCGTAATGATAGATAATCACAAGTCATCCTAGATTTATAAACCTGTAAGTACTTAAATACACTAATTGAAACTGTGCATTTCATAACTGATGTTGCTTTGTGTAAAAATACTGAACCCTGCTCCTGACGTCAGAGCCCACCTCATTTAAGGCGGTTTTCCACTAGACGAAAAATGTCGCGCGAAGCGACATTTTCATTTGTCTCGCAAGCTCTCGCGTGGAACTAATTAGCCAAGACAAAAGAAAAATGTCGAGTCGGTCGACAAATGTCGCCTAGTGGAAAACCGCCTTTACATATTAAACAAATTGAAATATCTTGAAAACGAAGAAAGTTGTAAAAGATCTTCTTCACGAGTTCTTTCAAATTAAACAAACTTAACTTTTATTGCCAATACCCTTTAACTTCTTATTCAAACATTCGTATTATTTCATCATCCCAATGGGGCCACCGATCACGTGAGTGAAAACGATCCATACGCACGACTTTAAGCTTGGTTCTCACTTGTCGTAAGAATCGGGGATTTTTCCTTTCCCGATCGTCTGGGATTGTTACAACAAGCGTGAACATGGTTGAAGTAACGTCCCCGACAGCCGCCGATCTGATCGAAGCATCACAAGAATCGGAATCCTTTCTATTTGGAAAATGCATCCCAGCCATATATAGCTATAATAAAATATTAAGGACTACTAGAAATACATAAACGCAACAACCCCTCGCCCGCTTTAACGTGTTTTTTTTTGCAACCCCCCCCCCCCCCCCCCCCCCTCCTCGATGTTCAAAGCCAAAGGAAAATTTTCAGTCGAAAATAATCCTGTAACAGTGGTTGAAGAAAAGAGTACTTAAATAAACTCTGGTAGCAGAGGATAGTCTGGTTATAAAACATATTTTGTTTACTCGAGGTTTTGAAAGGGTTTTTTTAGTAAGCCTTAATGGCTTCCATGCATGTACATGTTTTGATGAAAAAAAAGCAATGACAATGTCAACGATCTTGCAAGTTTTTAAAAGGTTTCCATGCATGTTAATCTGAAAATTAATAGCCCAACAACAAAATATAATATAAATGAAAACAAACACAGTCTAATTGGACCGACGAGATGAAGCAAAATGCAGATCTTGATCTGAAAATCAATAAAAATAATGAAGAAAATATGCCACGTCCTATAGAAAAACTCGATCTAGACTGGCGTCTTCAGCAAGACACGTCGACAAAATAAACTGTAATAACTTTAAAACCAGCAATTGAAACAAAGCAAAAATAAACAGTATTAATCGGACAGCACTATCAAGGTGGAAAAAAACAACTTATTTGAAAAAATTGATGAGAAAACAGGAAAACGCTTGTCACAATGCCACATATTATACTCACGTTTTAACTTTTAAGAATACAGCTGTTTTAAACCTTGCCGTTTCTCTCGATATAATCATGCACTACACTTTCCCGTTGCCTCCTGTCTGTAGTATACAATATGTTTACCGTTTTTCTCACTTCCTCAGTTTGTTAGCTTCCCTTTTCTTTGCTAAGCAAATAACTTTCCTCTCTTCCGCTGGTTCGTTGTCGTTGTGACAGTTCTGTACGTTTCTCAGTCTTTTCGACTTTCCCTCAACGCTTTTCCTTCGAGTTAATACAGTAGTTCTTGTCGCATCCGCTTAAAGTTTTCTTGCTTTATTGAACTGCATTTCTCTTTCCATTGTATATTTATGTAGTTTTTTCCACCCAAAACACATTCTTGGTGAAAAGATTTTGCTCAATAGGTTACCAGTGCCCAAAAATCCTCGTGGCGCAAATGACCTACCATACTCCTATATAAATAAACTCGATGCGAGATTTGACCGGCCTTGTAAACTCGCGTATAAGGGATTTTACGCCGGTCGGGATTAGCACCCTCTCCCCGGATAATTCGGACAGGGAAAACAGGCAACGGAACGAAATGGAAGATTTTCGCCTAAACGGGTGCATGCGATTATTATTATAGTCAGTCATACATGCTATATTTGCCATTGCTTGGTGCTATAGTTGTAGCTTGATGTGTCACTGACTGTTGCTGGGAAAACTACGTCACAGCGTTGTGATCCAAATTAATTTAAGTTGGTAATCCCAAAGGCAAAGTATTGAATCAAACTATCGCGTAACACGCTACAACATTTATTTGACATCACGTGCATGCATGATAAATTAATCGGTTTCACCTGATTTTCCAAGTTATAATTGTCGTGCCGTGACGGCAATCGCCCAACTGTAGGTTATTTGTGTTTTGGCTTACGTTTACGAGAGCCGTTATCAGAACAGGTGGGTGTATTATAATTAAAGTACTATATGTAAATTTTACATTTTATACACAAGTTTCGAGCGAACTGTTGCCTTCGTGATCTTCGATCGAGCTGCATGGCCATCTTCTTCATAAGTAGTTTTGGCTTAATTATACACCTCATGCAGATCACGTCTTTTCACGGGCAGGACACGCTTCAAGAGCTCAGTTTTGGAATAAGCAAGGAGCTCTTTCAGAAGACTTGCATCTCATTTGTATTATCAACTTGGTAACGCCATATGATACGGCTTGTCGCTTTCCAAAAATATACTGCCCACGCGTCTCTTGGCGTTCGTCAACTGGCGGTAATTTTGCATCCTAATTGAGCTATTTCTGTCCAGTGCAGCATGGTGACGTTTATGTGAGGGGGATATCGTTCACGTCATATATTCATCGAACACTTTGGGTAATATATATTTATATTTAAATGAATGTATACACACACATAGAAGCCTTACGCCGTTTACACTACCCTCGCAAACCAGTTGTGTTTGTCTGTTTGACGTTATATAACGTAAGGCATATTCGAGAACTCAGTCTTCACTTTATTCTATCGCTGCGAGTCAGGATTAACTCTTTCTCGTGATCTGTTTTTCCTGAACTCCAAAAGTTGATCCCCTGCAACTTCGTGCTGTTTGTGTTCTAAGCTCAATGAGCAAACCATCAGGCTTTGAACGCTTTATGCAGAGGATAAGGTTTTGCAGCAGCAAAAACAGACAGGCGAAACATTCCACTAAGTGGAAGACTGGAACCTCTAACCAGTGCCCAAATGGCGGAGATGGAAACCCGATGGCATCAGACGGAAGCAACCTTTCTGGGGAAAGAAGCCAACAAGAGAGGTGCCAAAACACGGCAGCAGATCGTATGGAGGATAGGCTGGCTTCAAAGTCTTTTTCAGATGACGAGCATCAAGGAGGTGAAATTTCAACGGGAGTGACGTCTGGTTCGCTTTCGTGCTTTACGCCGTCTTCATTCGAATCAGGTCCATCTGGAAATGCGTTTGATGAAGTTGAAGCCGAACGGACCTGTGATTTTCGAACTACAGTGATCAAAAAGAGTCAGAACATAAGAAAATCTTTATCTGATCGTACTTCTGAGACACGAACGCAACAGCAGCTGGGCACAGAAGACGATGTTACAGTACGGCAAAGAAAGAACGCGTTGTTACTGAACGCCGATGATGTGATTCAACAAGACTTTATAGAATCAAAATCATCCGGTCCAAGTATGATTACTGGTGGTATTAATGCAGAATGTTTGGAGGAAAATAAGGACGACAGTGAGGCGTTGGCAAGAAAAGAGCGTATAGAAAGGACTGCGATACAGGTCAGTCGAAGGAACATGACTGAAATCATCCGAAGCGGCAGTGAGCCATTTTTGAGACAATACGTTAACGTGCCGAGAGATAAGCTAAACCATGCAAGCGAATGGGATAAGTATGACAGCAAGGAGAAGGTTTACTATCATTTAGACAGAGTAATCGTCGGTTCCCTCGGGTACGAGAACTTGCCTCATGGCGAAGCAAGGAGCGACCAAAGTGTGACTTATCAAAACTACTTTAGTCCAAATGAAGATCATTGGAACAAGAATGTCATCAGCAGTTGCGACAATAGTATGCGTGATATAAACACGAAAGCTAAAACAAAACGCGAACATCCCATGAACTATATGGAAGTCGTAGTAGACTCTGGGCCGTCGACACCCATCCAAAATACCCCAGATAACTCGTTCGCCCCAAGAAAAGAAATCTCTCGATATGCGATAATCGACAGCTTAAAAACCAAAAAGTTAGGTGAAATGGCGCAAGAGACCAAGAAAAGAGTAAAGAAAAGTTCAGTGACACAACGATAAGAGGTAAAATGGCAGCTAGCCTATATTAATAAGCTTGGGAATACTTATTTTAGTGTTATTAATATTTGTACACTGACTGAAACTGCAGTGCGGATATATAATACTGTTGACTAGAACTCGTATTTTTTAAAACGATCAGTCATGCTGTGTGTACATGGTGCTAAAAAGAACATATAATATTTTTTTTCTGTGACTGTCGTATAAAATAGATACCTGAAAGAAATTGCCTGCGTTTTTAAGTCTTCAGCTTGGTGAAGCTTTGTTTGTCAATGCAACTATATATCAAACATTAGAAAGTAACATTGCCTGCATGATGTTTGATGATGTATGATTGGGAAAAGGAAAATTTATATATAACTGAATAAGCCTGTATATACTTCTGATCCGTACTTCTCGACTTGTCGGGACGTCAGCTAGCCTGTAGGTAGTGTAAAATTTTGAGCAAAGGTTCAGAGAGAAACGTGTCGAAGACTATATAACCTGCAGGCGTGCAGATGATGCAAGCGTCTGCTACATCAACATGGCTCGATTGCTATATTATTGTTTTTGCTCTTGCATGCTTTACATATGTATTTTATATACTGCGCACCCTATATGTAAACTACCGTTCGCGTGCAACTGCGTAGCGTTCAAAGGTTTAAAATTGTTAGGACAACTAACACTTTAATTGAATAAGTTGGTTAAGTAACTGGGGGCAATGACATTTTATGACAGCCGTATAACATTAACGCTCATATACTGAACGTTTGTCAACAAACTCTTATATCCACTATAATATACTATTATTTTCGTTTTACTCTTTTCTTTTTAAGTAGCATCACAGTGCCCTGTGCCACTGGTACCACTTTCACCGACCTCAAAACCAAACTTTTCGGGCATAATACAAATCGAAATGTACAGTATGTATGTTACAGCGACCTGATTTGGGGCTAGGCTTTCATGTAGCGGAATCTTGGTCGCTGAGGGTATAGATTAGCTCGTGTGATAAAAGCAATACGAGTAACATTAGCTTCAACTTCTTTATTACCAACTCTGACTGCTGTTCTGTTCAGTCTGGCTAACCTATTTCTTCGCAGTTTACAATATTCTTGCATTTTAATATAGTCAGCATCAACAAGTGTCAACACTCGTCCATTGTTTTATGTTGTCCGGAACATGTATAATTGCGAATGGCAATACAATTACAAATGTGTTTAACTTAAATATTGTTTTAAATATTGTTTTCGACATGCATATATAGACAATTAGTTGTAACAGTAGTAAGGTTAGATATATAGTACTGCCAAAGACAGGAAACGAAACGTCTCGAGCGAAGGTCCTTAGACTTCTATCGTTCTACGTTCCCTATTTTAGCAGTATATCCACCTTATTATATTTCGATTTGTGTTTCAACACTACGCAGCACACTACTGTACTTTGATTTTGTTTTGGCACAAAAATCGTGCGTTTGTTACTATTTGTTGTTCATTTTGGTAATTGATGTATGAAATGAAAAAGATGGGTCACCGACTTCTTTGTTTAGGACTTATAAAAATAGAAACTATATGGATTCTAAGTATAGATATATCTGACGCATACGGTAGCCACATATTGGTGTACATCTTTATTCCTATGGGAATTTAGCTCTATTTTATGTTCTATATTGCTTTTACCACCCAATGGGTCTACATACAGCCGATCATGCAGGTAAGTGAAAACGACCCATAGCCATACATTTTAGCTTTTGCTCAACAATTATTCTAGATATTAACAGTAGATTCAGGTACCGTTTACACTAGAGCAAACGGTATCCGGATTCACATTGTTTTTCATCCTCATGGGAATAAAAGCAATGTGAATCCGGATACTTTTGCTCTAGTGTAAACGGGGTCTAAGTAATTACTTAATATAAAATTTAAACACAATTTCAGTCACCTCTCATAGAAAATAAATAATAAAATAAATTTTCCATTATTTTAAAAACTTGCTTAAACTGTTTGGTTTGCGCTCTCAGAAGATGATGATGTTGCATGACGGTCATGGATGATGATGATGATGATTATTATTATTATTATTATTATTATTATTATTATTATTATTATTATTATTATTATTATTATTATTATTATTATTGTTATTTTATAATGAATAAACTGTACATAACATTCTGTCAGTATTGTATCAGAGTGATATACATGACATACAGAGACTCTTTTGTTATTCACAGAACTGTTGGCAGTCTGTAAGAAGCTATATACACTGCATGCTGCAGTCTCCCATGATCAACAAACTAAAGTGGTATTATTTGTTGTCGGCGTCGGGTAGTTTACACTTTACCGCACCCAAGTCACATCACTGTGTCAGGTCCAGACTGAATTTGAGGGGGTATTCGGGCAAGATCTTCGGCGATCGGCGCAGAGCATTTACCTCAAACATTTTGGTGCACATTTTTGGTGCAGAATGATCAACGATCAGATAACTATGGCGCAGTGTTTTTTGGTGCAAGCTTTCTGAACTGAAAACTTTGGTGCAGAGAATTCTGAAATTCATCCTGGTGTCAGGTTAGCGTATAAAGCTAGGCAATACACACGTGCCTCGGTTTATTACGTATAGCGTATAAGATAAGCGGTAAACACAGTTACAGATTACAGTCAAAATGGAAATACCTTCCCACTTCTACTTCTGTAGTTGGTTGTGTATTACTGTATTTTTGTATAGCCGCTACTGAATCGTGAGGAAAGTCTAGCGATAAAAGTCGCCAATTCTTGATGTATATTCGTCTGTTGGTATCGATTTGGGATAAACATCCATTGTATTGATTAAATTCCATTTAAAGCTAAATTATACTATTTATGTACAGTTTTCAACAAAAAATTTTCTCAGGCTTCGAGCGCTAGCTGACGTCAATCAAGAATGAACACGAAGCTAAGCCAATCAAAATTACGTGCATGCGAACTGTCTGCGCGTGGTAAGAACATATGTGAAGCACGTTGGGTGACGTTTTTGCTATTATCCCACGTCGTGATGTTATCTATACACTTATTTAATTAAACAGACAAGAAAAAACTGATATATTCATGTTCTGTAAAGTTATAAATATTACGTATTTTGCCTACGGTTTTCAGAAGGGGAAATATATATCGCGCATGCCAGTTGCTATGACGTCAGTGACATCTGTATGAAAACTCTTTCACCACCAAAGTTTACTTTTTATCATTTTACTCTATCTAACGCCAGGCTATCGGCTATTTATAGGCTATCGTCAACGCTTAGTGTTAGGAGATAAGACCCTGGGTACGAGGTTGGAGTGTTCCCTCAATATTTCACAATTTTTTATTCCCTGACTGTGACAAATGTTCATAGCTATAATACTAGGCATGCAGCTAGATACAATTTTTATCGGCTAAAACTCAGAACTAACTTTGGAAAATTTACTTTTAAGTACTCTGCTTCAGTACTATGTTATGGGAAAGCATTCCAATTTACTTGAAAAAATTAACAATGACAAGTAGTTTTAAAAGGCAATATAAAATTAATTTAATCTCAAATCAAGAATAAAACCTCTCCATTAAATTGATGTTTGAATAAATTGTCATGTGAAGGATTGGTTGATTAATTGATTAAGTAAATAGTTGATTAATCAGCAAATCATGCATATTTGATTAGGATAATTTTCTCTACTCTCTTTTCTTTTGTCTGAGAGCTCTATTGATTGCTTTACATTCTATTAGCTAGCTCAATAATTTAGCTGATTTATTCAAATGTATGGTGGTCAACTCGAAAGCCTATGCTACTTTGGCCACCGTAAACATTGACAAAATATTTCAAAATTTTCCCAAAATATTTTAAAAGTTTATTTATGATTATTCTTCATGATATAATAGATAAAAAAATAGTGTGCAATAAATTGAACTTGAACCACCCTCCCCCCCTCCCCCCATCCAATGTTGATAAAAATTTGCACTGAACATACCTTGCATTTCATTTCCTAACCAACATATTTGAATGGGGGGAGTGGCCGGCAATGCTTTTCATACATGTTAGGAATTGATGCGCTTATAATTAAACTTCATTCTAATTACAGGTCTACGCGACTGCCCGAGTTAATTTTGGCCAGGATTGTATGTTCCTTGGGTGATTTGATGGCTGACGTTCTATAATATATTTCTGATTGACAAGTAGTAAAAATAGCATTATTTTCGAGCTAATTAGTTATCACAAAGCTTTTACAATAATTACAATATTTTTGGCAAGCCTTAGGCCCCTAGGGTTTCTTACACATGTCTGTCACCAGTTAATTACCCAATTATTGATGGTTTTTACGCAAGTTTTTCTACCACCACCCCACCCCTCAGGTGTTCTTTGCCGAGGAAGAACTTCACTCGACCATGTTCAATTTTCCCTGTTATGGACGTTTTTCTTTATTTTACACTAAAGAGACAATAGTTGAGACAGGGTTATGCTACTCAGTGGCATAACCATGAGCAAACATCATTTAGAAAATCAAGTCAGAATCTGCCATTACTAAGGGAGGAACTGCATGTGTGAAATGTCGCTACAGAGTTTGTGCTCATTCTTTATCTTCTTTTCTGTTTTTTATAACCAAAAAAAACACAGCATTGTGTCCCGAATTTTCCATCTTCATATTCATTCACCTACACAATAAGCTATTTGCACAATGACATAAAATAGCATTGGGTGATTACAACTACCAGAATACTTTGCCAGTATCCTCCATTTATCAATGCAACACTAGAATGCTAGCAAAGTACTCTGGTAGTTGTAGTCACCCAATGCTATTTTACGTCATCGTGCAAAAGGCTTATTGCTTGATCAGCGCCAGTAGCAAGAGACCAATATACCATTTAAATCATCTTTATCTCTAATATTCAAATTTTGGGTTGTCGGGTCTTGTCGGACAATCCATTTTGCAAATTATGCGAATTTATGCTAATTATTATAAAAATATTATTATAATCTATATATAACAAAATGGCAACTATTTAGACATTATTTTACCAACAAACTTTGTATTGATAAAATGAAAAGCACCATTTCACAAGTTCAAATTGAAAAAATCAAGGCAATACAATAAAACGCAAATATTACAGTTTATTTTTTTTCGGTCCGTATCCTACCAAATCCTGCTTTCTGATTGGTTAACGAGCGGTCCGTATGAGCCCGTACGGACCGCTCGGGATAATTTTTTTAATGTGTTTTATAGGCCGTAAAATTGATCGATTTTCATAACTATTTCGCTTGCCACAGAAAAAATACATTCGACAGAGAGCTACGGGGATACAAATGAGTTTTATTATCCAAATGGCTTTGATAACTTCGTGTGAAAACAGCGAATTTTAAAAGAAAGCGAGAATGCCGTGAAAAAGCAAAATTTCAGCCAGCGACATTTATAAAGTTTTAAAGTATTATTGCTCAACGACGTATGAAAACAGTTTAAAACAATAGCCAAAACATACATAAACTTGTGAACACAGTATTTTGAATCACCAAATGAAACTATATAGAAGTATATATTAAAAAAACATACCACATTACCACGAGAGGACAGAAAAGCTGATCAGTGAAACCTTTTGATACTAAACTGTCATTCTTCTGTTGTCCAACTATACTCAACAAAACTCGCTACAAGTCTTTACCCTTTAGTCAAATATTTTCCACACGCCAACCTCGTATCATGTCATGTCTTTGAAAAGTTTCAAATGGCTTCTTACAAGCATTTTTGTCTTCAAACTCGAACGACCCACTTTCAATTTCCATGCAGTCAGCCGAGTATTGAAAGCGATTTTCCAAACGAACACCCAAAAATGAGCAAGCGACGAAGAAGGACGAAGAATCTTTATCAACTAAACTTTAAAAGCACTAGATCTTCAAGTTTTGACTGTTTTTTTGTCACAAAAGACGTTCCAAGCTTCCCTGTCAGACTGCATGTCGGCAGTTGTTTACTGTCGAACGATAAACTTTGGACTTTTGAATATCACGTGAATGTCATCCCGATTACGCAATTAAATTATGTTAATTTACTTAATTATGTAAATTATAAATCGTACAATTAATAAAAAAAATAAATATGTTATTTACCGTTTTGGTCGGTCTGTATAGAGAAATATTTCCCTCGGTCTCAAAAACAACCCTCGGCCTGCGGACTCGGGCAGTTTTTGAGACCTCGGGAAATATTTCTCTATACGGACCTCCCAGCCGGTAAATAACATATATATATTGCTTTTTGAAGACCAACCCACTTATTTCACTTATTTTGGAAATTTACAAATTAAAACATAATTATACCACAACATAAGACAATAATACATCATTAAGATCGTTTTTAAGTCAGTTATTCAGATTTCAGGTTAGTTTGCATGACATTTACTCCTGTTTGCCATTACAACGCTGCCAAGTTTAGCAGAATTTTGTAATTTTTGTTCGATATAGCTTAAATATGGCAGATTGGCCGAGATGGTTTTCGTCAAATTTTACCAAATTATTGCTAATCTACGAAATAATTACAACAGACAAATGCTTATACTTACTTTAGGAGTTGTTAGAATCTAAATTTTCATTGGTATGCCTTATATTTCGGTAGACAAATCCATGTTTTTCTCCCTTGAGCGTGCGACACCCCGAAAATATGAGAATTTGGTTTTCGCATGATCGGCAGGTCAGCGGTCTCGTAAATACTTAAATTTCTGACAGTTGGTTCATTTGCAAAATATGCAGCCGATCCGAACGTTGTTACCTAATAAACTACTAGATATTATATACACATTGTATCCAGTAAGTTACTGGAAATTGTTTAATAAAGAGGTTATTAATGAAACCCTTCCCCCCCGAACCCCCTAACCCTAATCTCAAAAATGTTGAATTTCCCGGGGGTAACCCTAACCCTAACTTGAAAAGTGTCGGGGTTTTTTTTTTTCGCCTCCTCCCCCACCAACCCCCTAATAGTGTTTGTAATTTATGGTCAACAGTTCTTGACAAAGATTGTGGGATGCGCAGTGAATTTTAATCCGTTATTTGGCGCATCTTACAATTAAACAATTTCCAGTAACTTACTGGATACAATGTGTATATAATGTCTAGTAGTTTATTAGGTACAACGTGCGGATCGGGTGAAATATGTTAAGCCCGGCGCACACTAGTGCAAGTTGCACGCACAGATGTCATTCGTGACCAATTGCGTGCGACGAAAATCCTAGTGTGCGGGGAAAATATACAGGATTTTTGTCACTCGTGTCGTGAACAACAAATATCAAACATGTTTGATATTTTCTGTCATTCGTGACAAAAATTCCTAGTGTGCGGCAAAAACCTAACTCGCAACTCTTCGCAGCAAAGAAGTGCGCATGCGTGTTATTCCCCAAAACAACATGGCGGATAGTGAACAAGATGATTTGTCAGACGACGAAGATATCTTGCTGTTTCTTTTGCTGATACGGAGACATCGAAGACGTCTGAGGGCGGCTAATCGCCAGTTATGGACGAAACGATATTGACGGAATTTTTCAGGATCCTCTGCGTTCAGTTCTTGAATAAGATTATCATAGACTCCTTGCCTTTGTCTTCTCAAAATCCATCGTTTCGTCCATAACTGGCGATTAGCCGCCCTCAGACGTCTTCGACGTCTCCGTATCAGCAAAAGAAATAGCAAGATATCTTCGTCGTCTGACAAATCATCTTGTTCACTATCCGCCATGTTGTTTTGGGGGAATAACACGCATGCGCACTTCTTTGCTGCGAAGAGTTGCGAGTTAGGTTTTTGCCGCACACTAGCTAGGAATTTTTGTCACGAATGACAGAAAATATCAAACATGTTTGATATTTGTTGTTCACGACACGAGTGACAAAAATCCTGTATATTTTCCCCGCACACTAGGATTTTCGTCGCACGCAATTGGTCACGAATGACATCTGTGCGTGCAACTTGCACTAGTGTGCGCCGGGCTTTAGACACAGGCTATGACGTAGGCTAATTTTTGGTCGATTCTCGGACACATTCTTATTTTAATTTTTAGACCACTTTTGGCCGAAACGGCGCGCCATGCCACAAACTTGCATGAGAATTGGTCCAATACTTTTCGAGATATCCTGGCGATAAACAAACAAAAAAAAACCCAACTAACAGAACTAAACAAAGCAAGATACATAATGTTTGGGATAGTTGAAGTACCAACCCAATATAGCGCATCGCCAACTGACCCAAAGAAACGAAGACTCTGTTTTTTTATACGTTTTTGAATGTTTTTGGTTTTTATTTATTTCCACAATTTTCCAGATATTAATTATGACTTGTAAAGACAACTTTTCAACGTTAAACCTCAGCAAGAAAGCAAGCATGTTCTGAAGTGAAACAATGTTACGTAACTTGCGTACTTGCAAGGTGTTTTTACTGTATTTTCTTACCTTTCTGGTGATACTGCCACTGGTGTGCAATCGTTTAAAGTTTTCAATCTACTATGGAATTATATGGCCCAGAAATAAGACTGCAGAAACATATAAGCTGAGAAATGATAACGATCAAAGGTTATTGCTTGCTGGGCAGCATCTCAAGCTTGCTAGTAAAACCACGCCTGAGGGTTTGCTGTTCGCATCGCCGAAGAACTTAACAGATATCGTTATTACCGTCATCACTGTATCAAGAAACACTGAGCTCTACAATCCACGTTATCTAACCCAGACAGTTGTCAAGTTGATTGACCTGTTGAGTATTGATTCCAGTAGATTGGGCTTTAGTTACGGACTGATGGTTTGCAATGTGGACATTTCTCCTGAAAGTTACAAAGAGGCAGAGAAACTATCAAGTTTGGTACATACAACTGTGAAATACAAACACCAGCAAGAGATTAATTTAAATAAGTTTGAGAAAGAAAAGCAAGATTATGTGTACTGTCTAATGAAATCACTTATGTATCAACCGAAATATGTGTTGTTGATGGAAGATGATGCCTATCCAACCAGTCGCATGCTGTTAGTTCTGGAGTATAGCATACAAAACATTTTTGAAGGAAAAGTTAGTGAATACAATAGGCCACATAAGAACATTGCCTATTTAAAGCTATATCACCCAGAACGACTTCTTGGTTTTATCAGTTTAGAGTTTTACCGTCTCATTGAACTTGCTGGAGCGATACTATTGCTGTTGACGCTTGTTGTTTTTAACAGGAAATTTTTTTACTTGGCAAGGTCATGGAAGTCTGTTGCTATAGTTGGAATTTATATAGCTTTTCTAGCTCTTGCAATTGGTCGGCAAAATTTTATTGGTGTGAGAAGCATATCAAAGTATTTCCACACATTTGCCCCAGCACCAAGTTGTTGTACACCAGCGAATCTGTATCCCTATAGTGGTGCAGTGGCAATCATCAACTCATTTGCTGATAAGTATAGCTACCAAAGCTATGCAAAAGATATGTTATTGGAGGAGTTTTTGACAGAGTCAGACTATCAAGCAATTTATGTTGAACCAAACATTTTCCAGCACATTGGTCAATACTCATCTTTAAGAAAAGGAAGTATCCTAGATCCATATGTGGTTTAACTTTCTGGAAACAGTGTAGATGCTAAATTGATGAGACACAATGAGAATCCTGACTAAGTGACCTGTTCTTGAAAAGAAAATTGTTTGGCCTAGCCAGGTTAACCTTTTAACTCCCCGCACCATGTCAGGACAGTGGTGTAACTCCTATGGGCTCTACCCGGTAAGAGCCGGGGGCACCCTGGAATAGGGGGCACCCTGACTGAGCTGGCTGCTGGCTCAGCTGAGGCCTTGTCATGATCACACGTACTTCCGTTTCAAAAAGTTATAACGAATTTTTCAAATTAAGATTTTCTGTATCTACTGTGTCAGCACAGCTGATACATAAAAGACATAACGTGACTCCAGGAATTGAAGTGAAAAAGGTTAAAAGGCAAAAGCGAATAGTTGGATACTAGAAAGTAAGGCAAGTACAATGGAATTTATAACATAGCTTTGATATAGCAACAGTTTTGATTGGCTGTCGTGTGTGCAATCAGACAATGAGTCCGAGTTGTCTATGAGCGAATAGTCAACGAAGGCTTCACCTTCGTTGACTATTCGCTCATAGACAATGAGGACGAGTATACACCCTGTACCTACTCTAAAAAATACAGTTTTTCTAGTGCAAACTGACGAAAATGTTGTGTTATTTAACTACTTGCGAGTGGCAAGAAAAAGCAGATTTTTTAATAAAATACGGTTTAGTTGTACTTCGTTCCTTACCATTAAAAATCTTCATGCCATATTTTGTGGCATTTTTAGTTTTCTCAGGGATAGAATTTTCTATCAAACTCTCAAAAAATTCCTCCGAAACGTCTGCAAAACGAGAGTTTACTGCCACATTTTTTCAGGTTTGTTTTCATTTTTCTCAAACGTTGTCCATCACGAATAGACAACGGTTGAGTAGCCAATCAGAATGCAGGATTTGTAATAGACGATGGTTGGGTGTATACTAAAACTCGATGGAGCACGGCAAAAAAGCGCGGGAAAACATTTCAAAACAAAACTAAGTTTTAAATTGATATCAAAACGAAGTTATAAATATCAAAATACAGAGTCATTTAATTATATTGAGTAATAAAGAACAACGACCCAGAAGACATAAACTGGGTCCGGGTAACCGAGTTTAAACTGTCCTTTTGGTTGTATTTTAGTGAACAAAAAAGACTTGGCTACGAAAGTAGAAAAACACAACAACCAAAACGATTCGCCGGCTTGTGAAAGGATTTAATGCTATGTTATAAAAGAAATGGCTCATGGTTTAGTGTGCTCCATCGAGTTATGGATGCACTCGGGAAATTTGGAGAGCACTCAAAAATCTAGAGTTGGTCTTGGCTACGCCTCGACCGACTCTTACGATTTTTTCGTGCTCTCCCAATTTCCCGCGTGCATCCATAACTCGATGGAGCACGCTAAACCATAGTCTTATTTTATAGTTTTTTTTGTATTTTACTTCAGTTTATGCTTCTGGACACGAGTGCTTTTTAAGAAACTCCATTAAAATTGGCCTCTAAAGTCTAAACGACTACCGGTTTAAACGGTTTATATTGTCAGAACTTCATGGGGGCTTCGCCACTGGGTTGTTGCCCCTGGACTTCATAAGGGGGTCTAGGCTTCCCCAGCCTTGGGGGCACCTACTCCAGGTTGGACCAGGGGCACCCTGGCCCAAACTTACGCCACTGTGTCAGGAGGTCTTCTTTTGACGAGTAAAATCATCTGGCATTAGACAGAGTAAAAAATAAAAAGGTGAACACCTAGTGAACCTAAATAGTTTTCAAGTTTGCTGTTCGAAGAAAAATCAGTTTTGACTTTAGACGCATGCACTGAACGAAATCGTCAATTTAAGGAAACAAATAACGAAGGGCTGCTTGTCAGATATTCCTGGATGTGGCACCCGACTGAGCGCAATGAAAACCCTCATAAATATTTACGTAAAAGTGCGCGTACATCTAGCCGTCGCCATTTTTACAACATTTCTTTATGTATGGAATGAGAAACGAAAATCAGGAGTCATGCAGCTGGTAAAAAGCTCAAAGTAGTTCCTGTAATCGATTCATGCGAAAATATCAAATTTAAAACTTTCGACAAGAACAAGGCTGAAGAAACTTTCGGTGTAGGTGTTTCAAGTGAAAGAAATTTTAATGCTTATGACGATACCATCCCATTATCTTGTATATTGTGGTTTGTTTGCAGATTGCGATTGGGACGCCAAGGAACACGCGTACGATTTAGAAGATATTCTAGAAAATTTGGATTTTATTTTGGAATAAGAAGACGTTAAAAACATTTTAGATAGGGCAACATGACAAATTTAGCTGCTGTCGTGGATAGTTTGGAAAGAAGTAATGGTCGCAATCGCATGTTGAATCATTACCACCTAAATTTAACGTCAAATCTGGCACTATTTGCTTTTCGAAGTTGTAGCGAAAAGAATGCGAAAGAAGAGGTTAACGCAGAACGCTTACAAAATACATAACCTAACGCACTATCCACTCAAGCGACACAAGCCAGACAACCGATCGGCGAACGCATCCAGCCAAACAAGACAAGCCAGAGCACGTCAGTCCAGGCTCCTTCTAGGGATAACAGGCCCTTTTTGCGAGATGTCCTGATGAAACGCTCGTGCCGCGTCAGTTAGCATAAAACTTTTAACATAAAGGAAACAAGAAATTATAATCTGACTTCCGAGCCCATGAATTCATAGTTCAAATTTCAAACTATGTATACCTCAATAGGTCTGATCAAGCTTATTTTATGTCTAACCAGTCTTCTTCTAAAATATTTTGACAGTTTTATATTTGTTCCTATCGCAATTTTTCATAAAAATCCTCATCACTGGCCAACTCGAAATTAGCCATTAGGAACTGAACTATTGCAATTGATCACTTAACGAATAGCTAATATAAAATAACAGCCATGGCAAACTGTTCTTTTCCTAGTAGTTTTACACTGTGAGATAAAAGGGCCGTCTGTGTGTGTGAGATAACACAGAAGCAAACTTATCTTTCGAACAACTTCACATTCCCATACCCAACGTAACATGCGTCTTATGCAATAACCAAGGTTAACAACAAGGGAACTGCGCGTGCGTCAGGATCATCGTGTGTCATAGCCAGAGCAGCACGCAGGTGTAGACTGCAGTACGTAAGGAAATTGCACCTTTTGACGGCACAGCGAAGACAGCTGAGTATCAGTAGCATACAAGACGTAAAGAAAATTGCGAAAATGAGAATTCTAAGCCAAGTGGTAGCGCAAGCAGTGGCTCAAGACTGGACCGCGGGGAAAGCAGACCATAACAGCCGGTTCCGACTCTTGTCGCATCTTTGGAGCGATTGAAGCAGCATTCTCCCGGTTACCACATCAGGTAAAGCACTGACGCCAAGTCCAGGGCACAGCAATCAAGGCATGTTAAATATACTCTATCTTTTCTTCGACTGCTTTCGGGACAGAGGTAAGACAAAACCAGGGACTAACAAAGTGGTGTTGGAGATATACCTTCACAGAAAGAACGCAAGAAAGTCAGGCCTTAGAAGAAAGTAAGACTTTGCGTGAAGAGAAGTAGAAAAGCGTCAGAGGCTGAGCACAAAGGTCACAGTCACACACCATGCGGTTACTTCCCCATGGGCCAAATGCACTAACGGACACGAATTAGGTCACGTGGTTTGAGGAACAAGGGGGAATACCCAAGAAATGTCGTGTTTTCGTTGTAATAAACGAAGATACTGTGCCCAAACTGCAACGAGCGTTGTGACAGTATATGGCGCCATTGGCGGCGACTTTATACACGTAAGCGAAATCGAAAAGAATCAACAGCAAAGAAACTCCGCACACGACACTGGGAACAGACCCAAGGCCGAGAATAGGTGCTGTGCATTATTTGGGATTAATACACGTTGTCGTTTTGGCTTGAGACTCTACAGAGCTTAGTCGTTAGAGCGGAACCATTTGTTAATATCGAAGAACATTGCATAAAGAAGTGTCAATTGACAAACTCCAACCGAGCGGTTGACAACCCTACGTTAATCACGTAAACAATTTTCTGTTCTCTACAGAACTGGTGTCCGAAACGTACGAGGATTTTAGAACCTTTAGAGATATTTAAGGTTTTAATCACTGGTTTTAAGGTCGATTACAAATCCGATTACCACTATATAGTACAGTGGCATCTTACAAGGTAGCCTACGCATAGACGGTGTTTAAAATATCGTCTTATTCCCTGGTGCTAATGCATGAACTGGTCTTGGTCACAGGGGCGTAACTTGGGTTTTAGCATTTGGGGGGTGTAAGCAATTTTTGCCCGAGAAAATCTTCTTCTGCCCGACAAAAATATGCTACACATATATTTCCACTATCACATCATACACAGATACACTCATACTAATATAACCGTCAAAATGATAGATTGTCATTAGGTTTGTATCTAGCATCATATTTCAACACAAATTATTGCCTTTTTAGCACTTTTTAAACAGAAATGCCGAATAAATTCACAGTGCCCTTTATTTTCTTATTTTTTCAAAACAATTACTTGCCATTCCTGATTCCTGCATAGTGTTACTTCTTAAACCTAATCTTCAGTTTTCGATTCTTTTTGCCAGCCCAAACTTCTAGAACTGCGTCCAGATCGATTGTGCTTGTTAAATCCTTTTCAGCAGCAAGGACAATTAAATCTTCAAGGCGTTCGTCTGACATGGTTGATCGCAGGAAATTCTTAATGACCTTCATTTTGCTGAAAGTTCTCTCGTCTTTTGCCACGCTGACTGGCGCAGTGAACAAAAGTTTGAAAGCTTTATAAATGCCAGGGAAGATCGACTTGTTGTCATATGCGACTTTACAGACATCATGAACGGTCTTACAAGGCTCTTTGCTCCTGTCAACGACATGTGTAAATATTTCAAATTCTGCTGCCAGACAAGCAGAATCGACGGTAACTGATGGTGGAAAGAGCTTTGAGATTTCTTCAGCTTGCTCGAACTTCACGCTTTTAATAGGAGGCTGAAGAACTTCGGCTAGAGGCTTAATCTTTTGCAAGCATTGCATGACGTTATCTCTGTACTCCATAATGAGCGAATCCAGTACTTCAATCATACACTTTCGGTAGTGTGCATAAAATTCAATCGAAGCTGAAGTGTCTGGATTGTCATCTTTCCGTCTGCTTATTCTTCTTGCTCTTTTGCAACGAAACTCCTCTTCAGGATCACGATCGAAGGATTTTGCAAACTGAACACTAGCTCTCACTTGGTTGTCCATTTCTGATTCATTTCTTCTAATCCTTTCTAAAGAAGTAACAGTTCTTTCGATTGATATGAGAGCATCCAAAATATTTAATTCCTCCCTCTGCATTTCCATTGTAAGGATTTTGGTCATCTTCATGATCAAACGCATGAACATCAACGCAAATATAAAATCGAATTGTAGCACTTTATTGTGAAGAGCAGCGGCTCTGGTCTTCGCCAATGATTCTATGCCATCCATCCTCGATAAGGTCAACAAGGCGTCTTTGATTGCTTCGAATGATCTCCACATGGCTTCTATCGATTCACTCCTGTATACCCAGCGAGTCTTGGAAAGGTTACGCAGCTTAAGTGCATTCTCTACATTCTTAAGCTCTGCTTGCAGAACAGCATTTCGCTTGCAACTTGTACTAAAGAAAACATAAAGCTCTTCCAATAAGTCATACATCTGAGTAAACAAGGCCGTTTTGTAGCAGTGTTCATTGAATATATTCGACCGATGACCTTAGCAGGGGATGTAAGGAATGCTACGTCCCATCAAAGTTTGCAAGCATTTTTGACTTCCTTTGAAAATTCCTGACATAGATGCTGTGTAATCGTAAGACTGGTAAACCAGCCCATCTTTGCTTCCGATTTTTGATTCGAGAGACTGTAAGACCTCTTTTGCTTGACCCTCGCCAGTCTTGTCCGTAGTTTCTTTCATTTCCAAAACTCTTTCCCTTGGCTGATTTTCTTCATCGACGTACCGCACCGCCACGACAAGCCTATCAGTATTAGCTGTGTCAGGGGAAGTGTCAGCCATAACTGAGTACATTTCTGCAGAATCAATTTCATTGACAACACGACGTTTGACATCCTCAGCTAAAATGTTGATGAATTCATTTTGAGAGGCAGCAGATAAGTAATTCACAGAATATGGCTTCATATTTTCGTCTGATAACCAGAACTTTAAATGACTATTATGTCGGGCCACGAGATTTGTTATCTGGAGAAAATTTCCATCAGCATCTACATTGGTGCCTCTGAATGCCAGTTGTTGTCTTCCAAGTGTTCTAGCAATATCCAATAAAATCTTTATGATTTCCTGGTTTCGTAAGTTGTTTTCTTCCTCTTGAATCTTGGCCGCCCTCAACTGCTTATTTAGCATAACATCGACATTTTTCATGTTGTGTGCAAACTGGGCAAGATCACTCAATGCAGCTTTATGTGCTTGGCTGGAGAAATGTTGCGCTAATTTTCCTTTCTTGTCTTTGCCGACGCTTTTCATTTTGTCCCATCCTTTAACGCCTCTAACCCAAGCATCAGAGGATTTCTCTCTTCCTGCTCCTGTCGGAAATAGACAACAAACGAAACACGAGGCTGTGTCTTCTTTCACACTATACTCCAGATGGGGAAATTCCTTAAACCACCCGCTCGAAAATCGGCACTGTTTTTTTGTTGAGATATCTGGGCTTTCTGGATAGCGCTTCAGCTTTGGTTGGTAGGGGCCATTCTCAATGATCGTTTGTTTCTGTTGGTCGCTTAATGTCCTTGGGCGGTCAGAAGGGTCCCGAAGAGAAGCAAAATCGTCGTCAACTTGTACCATGCCAATTTCTAAGTTACTTTCACGAATCTTTTGGAGCGTAGCTGTACAGTTTTTCTCTATATTTGTTGAAAGTTCTCTCACTTTTGAAACTGCCTCAAGTACATCTGTCAATAGTTCTTCAGGGTAAATAACTTCGGATGAAAATGCTTTGGTCATAATACTATCACACTGATGAGAGTGCATGGACTGTCCAAAGATCGTCTGGATTATTTGAGATTTGTATATCAAGATCATCGTTTGCTTTACCTTCATTCATTTTAGTGGTTTCACTGACATCACTGACATCACTGTCAATCTGTTGTTAATAAAAGATCAGAGTCATAAGACTGAGCAATGATTAAAAAAAGAATGAGCTATACATGTAAGAAAAACCCAGCCTGAATGTGCTTTCAAATCTTGTTAATTTTTTATCTGTGTGAATGCTATACTTGTATGAAAGTTGTATCCTGGCAATAAAAAAATTGAAAACAACATTTGGAAATGTTCCAACATTTGCAAATGTTCCAAGATATCCAATCTTGCAGCAAGGAACGCAACAATTATTGGGCGCATGATTAACCAGTTAAAACCTTAACTAAACGAAAAATATACGGCAAGTTTTAAATACGGCAAACCACGAGTAAGAAATGCAAAGCTTCCACGGCAAATTTCAATAGAATGAATGTTCGACACATGATATTTACAAGCAAGGTTCAATAATCGTACGGCCGTAATACACGTATCAGAAGAGGAGTTGTTACGCTCAAAAGCAAACATATCCTGGTAAAACTTCTTTCAAAATAGAGAAGAGTCCACGTTTTATCGTATGTAGGTCCTACATAGTCTTTTTAAACGTACCAGCGCATGAACTCCATCTTTCAAAACTGTCAACAAAGTCTCATTCACAAAGGAAATAGTAAGCGCTTTGGCCCTTAGCAACGGTTGTCACCGAAAAGCCTCGCTTTCGTGCAATCGGCGCCATATTTGCAATCGGCGTATTACCAACTTCTATTACCAATTGAAATACAATCACCTCTTCTTCCTCTAAAATTGAGAATATCCTATCAGTTGATGCTGGCTTGTTCACATCTTCACATGACAGTTTTACATCACTGTCATCAATTGTTTCATCATCATCATTTCCATCAATTGATTCGTCCTGAACACATTCATAGACTGATTCTCTATCTACCGATTCTTGATCTTTATTAACATGTTCACCAACTCTCTATATATGATGATGATATTAATATATTATGTATGAGTTTTTCAAAGTTATAATAGAAACAAATTGAACAGCTTAACAGTTGCATAAAATCTAGACTTGTCTTAAGTTTCACTTTATCATCATGTTGTTTAAATGACTACACATATCCAATAAGCTACACATTGCTCAAACAAGTTTTGTATCACAATATAAGTCAACACTCAACATGTACATTTATATATTGTCCTTATGTAAAATCGTAACTCTTGTTAAAACCAGACACATTGTTCACCTATATATTTTGGAAAGAGGCAAGGAGCACACTATGGACCACTTATTTTTTAAACTTTTGAGACAAAACTTATTTGTTTATTTACAAACTATTTACCTTTTGTAATACGCCACTTTGGTTTTCAAAAACTGTGTCAAATGACCCTTTGAACAGGTGACTATTAACATTCTCAGGAACTGTAACTACTGGAAGTAAATCTTTCTGAAATAACATGAAATTGATTAATAGCAGATTGCAATTTGCAAATAGCATCAAATTCAATCGGTCAACATTTAATTAGAGCCTTCTAAAATTCCAGGTAGTACAACTGTACAAATAGAGCATTTTCCTCTTTCCACTCGACTTTTCAGGGCCATCGGGGGAATTTTATTCTTACCTTACCAAATTGAAGCGTTGTTTGAGCCGCTTCCACCACAACTTTTGAGGTACCAAGTCCCTTGTGCTTGTTTAAGTTATGCTTCTCAAAGTGACCGCTGTTCAATTCTTTCCCACATATTTTGCATATGACTTTACATCTGTACTGCCTTTTGCGCTGAATTTTTAGCTTCTTTTGAGGGGGATCAGGGGCAATTTCTTTGCCTAATCGAAGCCGAAAAAATATAAAAATTCTAATGTCAAAATCAAAATAGCTACTCGATTGCTCGGTAGCATGTCACCGTGTTAAAAATAAAAGCAGGCAGCAGTGATACTGATATTATAACTTGCCATCCATGGCATTTGCATATGCCCCACTTCGTGAACAGGCGAAAGGAAAGCTCACAAATATGTCCGTGACCGCATTACCATAACACGTTTTGATTATTGAGCCCGCGTTATCCTCAAGTTTTTGTAAGTACTTCATTTATCCGTGATCAAAATACATCATGACTCCCAAAACATACTAATTCCCGAGCCCCTCCGCTGAGGCAAGTTTCCTTCCCAGGCCTAAACAACAATATTCGATCAATCTTGCAATTCTCCAATACGGTGTTCGTTCTTTTTTACAAACTCAAAAGTAAGCGTAATATTTTTTTGCCGGACAAATAGCATGTACTTTGGAAAAATTGCCCGACAAAAGTGCATTTCTGAACATTGGGGGTGTCACCCCCCCCCCCCCCCCCCCACACACACACCCAGGAGTTACGCCCCTGTTTGGTCATCGTCTATCTCAACAATCGCTAAGTATTGCTTACAAAGAATGGTTCCCCATAGTGCTTGCTTGCCATATTTGGGCAACGAAATAGTCACGGAAGCGCATTCAGGTCTAGTCATGTGACAACGAAAGTGTAGTGTCTGTCATTACTTCGGGCACATCTAAGGACGAACACTCTGGCACGCTCTATGTCTTATCATGGCACAACACAATTTTAAAGTGACTGCAACGCACGTCCCGGGCAAAACCAATATCATTAGTGTTACTGACGCTCTTCCACGATTTCACATGCAGGCATTCTTTCGTCACGCCCCAAAAGCTCGACCGAATCCCATCGACATTCCGCAGAATTTGCTAGTTCGTCTGACCTCGACACATCTGTCAACGTTGAAAGCACATTCAATAAAAGTATACTTAGCCGGGATACGCTCATTACTTTAGAACAGGACATTTTACATTTTCCTCCCAGCGCGCGGGAAAACGCCAGAGGCGACCTATAGCCTTCACAGTGTTGGAAAGCATTTACAGAACTTTAAACCTAAACAATGGGCAATTTGCATTATCGCAATGCATGCTGGTAGTTGAGGTACGGATTCACTTTCGGGGGAAATGGCCGGCGTCAGGGGAGCGTTTCGCCTGAAAGATTAATTCACGGTTTTAGCGGGATTTTCTTTCCCGAACGAGAAATTTTTACTTCTCGTTCGGACAGGTAGGTTATGAACTATGTTCTGTGTATATGGCAGCAAAACTGCTTTTGATACTGGCGAGAAAATTACTTCAGAGTTGTCGATGGAGTGAAGAACGTTCGAACAAAACCATGCTTGAAGAAAGAAGTTTTTACACATTTCTGGGTGAGTAAAGAAATCGATTGATGTACAGTAAGCCATTTGGCCTCACATTCATGCATGTGTAGTAGATCTATTCAGATCGTATAGTTGATGCCCTTGTAAATGTCATTAACCTCGTGACGCTTTGTTTTGATTTGTTTTGGCGCGAAAAAAACTTGTTTCACTAGCAACTGTTCAGGTTTTTTGCAAAAGCTCCGAGTGCAAAGTGCTTTAGCTTGGGTTTTGGCCTTTGTTTTTCTTCTTTTCCCCTTTGTGGTCGCTTGGTTCTTATCCTCTTACGTAAACGGTAGGCTCTAGAATAGTATTGGTCGTAAATTTACATTTACGACTGTCATATTTTTTGATATTTAAAAAATAGTGGTTTCCTGTTGCCGTGTCTCGAGCAACAAGGTTTTAAATTAGTTGAAACGACCAGGAAATACTGTAATTTTTGTGTTAAAATACAGTAGAATAGGATAAAAGAATTCGTTCTAAATTCGTCAGTCTATATATAAACTTTAATAATTCTATTCGACTGTTGTCAGAGCCTTGGCAGGCTATAGCTAGTTTTAAATTTATTCAATAATATAAACTGTAGTACTGAGTGGTTTTAACAGGCATTTATTTAAAACTTAAATATCTAATTAAATTGTAAATATTAAATTATATTAAATATCTGTAAATATTAAATTGTAAATATTTAATTGCATAAACTTAACCCATAATATAAATTCATAGATAAAGTCAACAATTTTTTAAATATTAAGTAAGATGGAGGATGAACCTAGTACTTCAAGGGGAGTGAAGGAACAATTGCCATTACCAGTAACAAGACATGAAAAAAGGTGGACAAAAAGCTTAAAGAATATACCAAGTCTTTCATACACACTGGTGGAGGAGCACTTAATTTTAGCATCTGAAAAAACACCAGATCAGAAGCCAGCAGAGGCCTTGAAGCACAAAAAGAGTGGATATTGATTATTCAAGGCTGGATATGCAACACAAATTTGGGTCAAGTCTGATGTTAAGAAAGGTGATAAGACTGTTCATTTCCTTGTTCGTTGTCAAGTAAGTGCTGAAATGCGAAAAAAGGAGTACTTGGTTTATGTTCACTTGGACCAAATATCTGGAAATATTGAATTTGCAAATGTCACTGTCCTGCTGGGGCTGGAGGGCGCTGTAAGCATGTAGCAGCAATTTTGTTTCAGCTTTTAGACTTTATAGAATTGGAGTTAACTGAAATACCTGATGACAGAACATGTACCCAGGAACTTCAACAGTGGCATGTTCCCAAAAAAAGCCACACGAAAGATGCTGTTCTATTTGAAGACCTCATTTTCCCACAAGACAGTTATGAAAAGGACAAAAAAGACCGTAAGCGTCGAGTTGTGGAAGGGAAAAGAGAAGGGTACAGTTCAACAAAAGACAAGGTTAAGAAACATGATTTAGAAAAACTTAAAAGTGGTTTGGAAACAGCTCGAAGTAACTGCCCTTTAATTGGTCTTCTTGCGGACAACAAATGCATTCCATCTGACTCTGATGTGAGCAAATTACCATCAAGGCAAAGAATTAATAATGCTTCATGCAGAGGTAACCAAAAATAACCTGGAGTCAACAGCAGTAAGATCTCATGTAGTTTCAAAATTAACTGAAAACACTGATTTTTCTGTGATTCCTGAGGAACCAAAGTGCACTGAATTTGTAAAAAACAGATTACTTCTAGATCAAGCAGCATGCACAGAGATTGAGAAAAACACACGCACACAGAGTAATTGCACAGAGTGGTATGATCAAAGAAAATGCAGGTTAACGTCATCAATTTTTGGATATGTAGTGAATAGAAGAAAAACCATCTACCCTAAAAGCATTGTCAACAAAGTGATCAAATCAACCCGCATCACAAAAAATGCAAGTTGTCAATGGGGAATTGACAATGCACACACTGCTTTGCTGCTCTGCTGATTATAAGCACAAAAATAATCTGCCTGTGGAAATTTGTTGTGCCTGTGGCTTAATTGTCAATCCCAAATGGCCATGGCTAGGGTCCAGTCCAGATGCATTAGCATATGATCCAAATGAAACAAACAATTATGGTGCTGTAGAGATAAAATGCCCAGCATCCAAGGCAAATCTCACTATCACTGACGCTTGCAATGACAACTCATTTTTCTTAGAAATTATTGATAGCAAACCTTCTCTAAAAAAGAGACATGTATACTTTTTTCAATGCCAAGGTGTTATGGCAATATGTCAGTTAAGTTGGCTTGATTTTGTTGTTTTTATGAAAAATGATCCTCATGTTGAAAGGATCTATTTCAATGAGCATCATTGGAAGGAAAATACCTTACCACAGTTAACAGCTTTCTATTTTGATTACTTGATGGATCTTGTGTAAATAAATGTGAAGCATTTTATAACAGTTTTTTGTTATGATAATATTGTACAACAATACATTATTTTGGTGTGTGCATGTAATGTTACTGAACTGTACCATGTCTAGTGATAACATACTAACATTTAAGTGTAAAAATATTTTAATACAATAGTTTCATAACTCAGTTAAAGACAGTTTCATGTTTTCATTGAATTGACTATTAACAGATTCAGAAACATTCAAATACAATACTGTTGAAGTGTCAATACTGTAAATTACCAGAGTAACATTCAAAATAAAATATACATCTTACAACTTTTAATTAAAGACATTAGTTAAATAACCTTGGTATTCAACAAATTACTACTTCATCCTCCATCTTACTTAATATTTAAAAAATTGTTGACTATATCTATGAATTTATATTATGGGTTAAGTTTATGCAAATAAATATTTACAATTTAATATTTAATATTTACAGATATTTAATATAATTTAATATTTACAATTTAATTAGATATTTAAGTTTTAAATAAATGCCTGTTAAAACCACTCAATACTACAGTTTATATTATTGAATAAATTTAAAACTAGCTATAGCCTGCCAGGCTCTGACAACAGTCGAATAGAATTATTAAAGTTTATATATAGACTGACGAATTTAGAACGAATTCTTTTAGCCTATTCTACTGTATTTTAACACAAAAATTACAGTATTTCCTGGTCGTTTCAACTAATTTAAAACCTTGTTGCTCGAGACACGGCAACATGAAACCACTATTTTTTAAATATTAAAAAATATGACAGTCGTAAATGTAAATTTACGACCAATACTATTCTAGAGCCTACCGTTTACGTAAGAGGATAAGAACCAAGCGAACCACAAAGGGGAAAAGAAGAAAAACAAAGGCCAAAACCCAAGCTAAAGCACTTTGCACTCGGAGATTTTGCAAAAAACCTGAACAGTTGCTAGTGAAACTAGTTTTTTTTCGCGCCAAAACAAATCAAAACAAAGCGTCACGAGGTTAATGTCTTCGAACAAGTGATCGGGAGCTCTTTCAAAGCCTTGTCAATTTCAACAAGCGAAAATGGCGAGAAGAGACATTTACAAGGGCATCAACTATACGATCTGAATAGATCTACTACACATGCATGAATGTGAGGCCAAATGGCTTACTGTACAGCAATCGATTTCTTTACTCGCCCAGAAATGTGTAAAAACTTCTTTCTTCAAGCATGGTTTTGTTCGAACGTTCTTCACTCCATCGACAACTCTGAAGTAATTTTCTCGCCAGTATCAAAAGCAGTTTTGCTGCCATTTACACAGAACATAGTTCATAACCTACCTGTCCGAACGAGAAGTAAAAATTTCTCGTTCGGGAAAGAAAATACCGCTAAAACCGTGAATTAATCTTTCAGGCGAAATGCTCCCCTGACGCCGGCCATTTCCCCCGAAAGTGAATCCGTACCTCAACTACCAGCATGCATTGCGATAATGCAAATTGCCCATTACGACGACGCTTTATTTTGGGCGGCATGCTGCATTGCATTTTTCGGTTTCCTCCGTTCGGGAGTGCTTTGTACTTGCGTGGCGTTGCCACAGGAACTTGGCCTAATCCTGGTGATCTCGCTGGTGATTTACTCTTGCTACAGTCAGTGGGCAGTCCCAGCGATTGACTTGGGCAAGGGGGGTGGCGCTCCAAGTGATTGACAGTTACTACAACCGGGGGGCAGTTCACGCGTGATTTACTTTGCTGCAGCTTGGGTGCAGTCCTAGTGATGGACATTTGCTACAGCCTGGGTGCAGTCCCAGTGATTTACTTCCCTACAGTTTGGGCGCTGTCCCAGTGATTGACATTTGCTACAGCCAGGGCGCAATCCCAGTGATTGACATTTGCTACAGCCTGGGTGCAGTCCCAGTAATTGACATTTACTACAGCATAGGTGCAGTCCTAGTGATTGATATTTGCTACAGCTTGGGTGCAGTCCCATTGATTTACTTCGCTACAGCTTGGGCGCAATCCCAGTGATTGACATTTGCGGCAAATGTCGATTGCGATGCCATATCAACAACTCGTTTATCGTGTTTCATCAGGGGAATCCAAACACTCGAAAACAATAAAACCACTCGGCCTTCGGCCTCGTGCTTTCATCATGTTTTCTCGTGTTTGGATCCCCTGATGAAACACTCAAACTCGTTGTTGATATATTACATATCCACGAATAAAGTTTACGCCGTGAGTTCCGACACCAGATCTTTAGGTTCGATGGCTATAGATCCGACATTGACATAACGTGTACGAAATACAGTTTATTTTGAACTTAGTGCTTGTCGAATCTTTTCAACAACCAGCACAAGGCCCGACATTATTTAGTCTTTTGAGTTTTGCAAAAGGTTAGAAAGAAAACTTAAAGTGCCACTAACCCCAAAAACTTTTTCTCGCATATCTAAGAGCCCTTATTGAGTGGATTAGGCCAGTTAATAAATTATTGGTATTGGACGTTCTGTTGATCTTCTGTAGACGTCCAAAGTTGCATCTGCATGTCCCATGGCGGAGTAGGAAAGGGAATGGGTATATTCCTGGTGTTACGTCACACAAGTCAAACAAGGAACTCTTTGAGCTCTGTCTGATGAATACATAGAATTTTTTGAGTTGAAAAGTCATTTTCCCAACTAACTCAATGTAAAAATTCTATGCATTCAGCAGACAGAGCTCAAATGAGCTCCTTGTTTGGCTTGTCTGACGTCACACCAGGAATATACCCATTCCCTTTCCTTCTCCGCCATGGGACATGCATATGCCAATTTTTGCAACTTTGGTGGTCTACAGAAGACCAAAGAAATGTCCAATACCAATAATTTATTCACTGGACTAATCCACTCAATAAGGGCTTTTAGATTTGCGAAAAAAATTTTTGGGGGTTAGTGGCACTTTAACTGGCGTAGAAAATTTATTCATACTGATGTTTCTCGTCTGAAAGATGCATTGTCGTTGACATTCTCTGTCTTTCGGTCTCCCTCTCTCAAATGATTAAAGTTTAAAAGACAGTTTTGATATTTGACAGAACCTATAGTCTGTTTCAAAGCAAAAAACGAATTCTTCAGATTGACCAACTTAAATTCAACCACGGCCGTAAGTTTGTCAGTTCGGTAACCGCATTAATATTTCTATAATCGCTGCACTGTGTCAGTCTTCCCAAGTGTTTATGCTACGATGTCTCGATCGATGATCTAAGACTGAGTGATAATGTCGGATCCTGTGCTGTTGTTGAAAAGATCCGACGAGGACTAAGCATGAAATAAACTGTATTGCGATCTATAATAAACTGTAGCGACGAACCTAAAGTTCTGGTGTCGGAATTATAACCACGGCGTAAAGTTTATGTTCGAGTCATCAGACTGAGTGATAACTGATTTCAGAATCTGATTCACTGCTAGACATGATTGCTAGACAATACTTAGAACTTTAAAAATGTGAAATTTGTCGAGCGCTGGCCGAATCGATGGAATGATATGTAAATCAAAGCAGCTCAGATCATCGAAGCAACAGCATCAAAGCTATAAACCGACTACCTTGCGTGACGTCAAAAAGACGACTAGATCCAGGCTCCTGGTTAGAAAAAATTACGACGGCACTGGGCCACCAAAAGCCAAATTCAACACGCCATAAAAACCGGACAATTTATCCAAATTGGAAACTTTTTTCACTAAAACACTACAAATGAAGAGTACATTCGATGAGCTGAAAATTGATTTTGGGGTTAGGGGCACTTTAATAACTTTTGCTAGTTTAAATTTGCGTACGTGATTTTAGCCAAGGTACATAGTGTATTGATTTAAGCGATTTATACAATTTAGAGCTAGAAGACGTCTCTAAAGTGGACTTTAAGTGCTAGGACGACGGCGCTGAATTTGAAGAAGTCACGGTTAACTGCCTATTATATTTGATATTTGAAACTAGTTTATAAATGACTTCCAAAACACGTCAGTACTGCTAAAAGATTGCAGTGTCTGTATTGATGTCTGTCTCAAGCAACAGTTGACGTCGTCCTGAAGACGTGAAAATGCTCTAATTGGCGTTGTATTGCTGGTGTGCATCTTA
Source organism: Corallium rubrum (assembly GCA_964035015.1). Classification (NCBI taxonomy): domain Eukaryota; kingdom Metazoa; phylum Cnidaria; class Anthozoa; order Scleralcyonacea; family Coralliidae; genus Corallium; species Corallium rubrum. Next base: position 36,450,319 of record OZ035997.1, read on the forward strand.
CGTCATTGCCGCCATGTTGGTTGACTTTGACAAAAGATTTTCATCATCTGCAATTATAATATCATCCAACATGGCGAAAATAACTTTGCCCTTCGGATCTCAAGGGATTGGTGGCACACCACCTATAAAGAACGTGGACGGTGTTGATATTACTTAGGACTGAAAATTATTCAAATTTTCAAAATGGCTAATCAACGGTATAGATCGTTTTCATCTGACGTCACGGTGGCCATGTACATTAGTGTACCAAAATAATGAAATGGCGGCCATATTGGTGTACATCTTTATCCTATGGGAATTTAGCTCTATTCTTATTCAAACATTTGGTATTGTTTCACCACCCCAATGGTGGTCACCGATCACGTGAGTGAAAACGCTGTGATCAGCCGTGATCAGACCTTAAGCCGGTTTTCCACTAAGCGACTTTTTTGAGCTTTTTCGCGCGAAGCGACTTTTTCTTTTGTCTCATGCGCTCTGAGCCGGAACTAATCAGAAATCTATTGAATTCGAACAAAAGAAAGTCGCTTCGCGCGAAAAAAATCGCCTAGTGGAAAACCGGCTTAATAAAAGAGGCGTGCGTATTCGAGTTTTAAAAGCATATATATATATTTATTATATAGGTGGGAGTGTTTTACTAAGAAATATGCAGTGACATATTTTCCATATCCTCACTAGTGAAGATATCGATCACGTGATTAACCATTTTCCCACCTTTTGCATTGAATCTATATAATAAAAAGAAAATTACACGCTGGCTTGAAGATATGAATTTTATCTTCTCGTGGTAAAAACGATATTTTACTCATTCGCTACGCTCATTCGTAAAATATTGTTTTCACCACTCGAAGATAAAATTCATATCTTCGCACCACCGTGAAATATCCTCTCTATATATAAAAGGCGGTAAGCAAAGTATAATAAATATAATCGAAATATAGTAAGGTTAGATATACTGCCGAAACAGAGAACGTAGAAGTCTAACGTTTCGAGCCTTCGCTCGAAACGTTAGACTCCTACGTTCTCTGTTTCGGCAGTATATCTAATCTTACTATATTTCGATTGTTGTTTCTACACTGCCTACGCAGCTCGCTACTTTTATAATAAATGTAACGTCCTTATAGAAACTAAGGAAAACGGAATTAAATTCGAGTATTTTTAATTTGGCACCATAGCTTCATTGCAGGTCAATTTAAAAACAAGAAACTGAAGTATTGCATTCTGCTCAATAGTATATATACATGAAAAAGTTATACTCAGCACACCAATACAATACTAAAATAAATATTCCCATGTTCATCACCACCAGTTTTACCTCTATAATATAGTCTAATACTTGTAACTTTTTTTCACTCTTACTTTGGTCTCTTTTGCCATTTCACGTAATCTTTGAGTTTTCACGGTATCGATTTCCACATAACCCGAGCTCTGTTTTCTTGGACCAAATGAGTTCTTCGATGCTTTCTGGATGGATGTCAGTGGCTCAGAACCTGAAAGTTTGATGTAGTTCAAGGTCTGTTGAGGTTTTGTTTTATAGAGCGGTATGCAATTACCGCGATCACCGGCGACATTCTCGTACAAATGACTTTCTGCACTTGGACCATTGAGTGAATTCACACTGAGGCCCTTTGCTTCTCCTGGCACGTTCTGGTACCCCAGAGGTCCGACCACTGCAGCCAAATGATGGTAAGCATTCTCTTCGCTGTCATATCTATCCCATTCCCCTTGGCATTGCTTCAGCTTATGGATTTGCTTGCTTTTAAACATCTCGGGCACATTAACGTACTGATCCAACGACGATAGCTCGCTGCTACCTGTGTTCCTTCGGACGTGTATCACAGTGCATTTTGATGGCTCTTTTTGTCCGCAGGCTTCCCGACTGGGGTTGTTTTCTCTCGCATAGCCTTCTGCAAAAGAATCAACAGTACTCGAGCGTCGTGGACTTGGAACATACGTGTTGAGGAACAACGCGCTTTTCCGCATTTGCCATACTTCATCGTCGTTTTCGTTGACCAGCTGCTGCTGTGTCCGGATCTGATTAGGATCACGATCAGATAACGATTCTGTCATGCCATGCAGCTGCCTCTTTTTCGTTGCAGTACTTCCAGAATCACGCCGTCCTCGTTCGGTTTCGCCATTGTTACTCGCGGTGTTACCTAAAATATTAGAAGACTGTCTTGTTTCACATGCATTGTTCGCAACGAGTCCGATTCCGTTCTTATTTTTTCTTTCTGTACTATGCATGTTGAGGTACTCAGCACTGTCGCATGCATCGTTAGTCGGATTTTGACAAACATCAACAAGCACACTTTCCGTCAGAACTGACTTAAAGCCCAGAAAAGGCTTTGAACTCAGTTCATCCTTCAAATGAACTGCAGCTGCAACATTTTCTGATATCCCTTTTCTTCTATCCCCAGAAAGATAGCTTCCGTCTGGTGTTGTCGGGTTTCCATCTCCGCTATCCGACCGCCGGCTGTTCATTTTCGATTTTGAATGTTTCGGCCGTCTGCTTTTCTCACGAAATCTTAGCCTGCGCATAAACCCTTTTAAGCCCGATAGTTCGCTCATTGCCTCTCTGCCGTGGAGCAGTTAACTTTAGGGGTCGTTGTGGACCTTGTAAAAACAGGCTACCAAGAAGAAGGATACAGAGAGTCGGTCTCGTTGCAGAATAAAGTAGTTCACGATATGGGATGCTATATACCTATATTATATATGACATAGTATGAGGACTTTCTATATATTTACGTACGTGCATAATCATCATTCAGATATATTTGTAACTCCACTGAAAGTACAAGACGATTCTTTGACGTGAACAACATACCGACCCAACGTCAGTATAGTACGGAAATAGATTAATTATATATACAAATTTATATCCGTAAGTGAACATACGCCCACTGGAGAAGAGGCGGCATATTTCTGGAACGGTTGAAGCCGTTTCTGCAGGAGCTTGTGCTTCCGTTTAAAATACAGATCGCATTCGCATTGTTGTTTTGTGTAAAAATTTCATGCTCTACCTTTAATTTGAATTAGCGTGCACTGAGAAAAGACGTGACCTATATGATATGTAAATAATTGCATGTGAACGTTATGCCATCTGTTCCAGCTACATGGAGACATGTATAAGTAAACATAAAACACTTTAATACGCCCACCTGTTCTGATCGTGGTTCCAGTAAAAATCTATTTTGATTTTTGAAAACAAAATGCAAATGACCCAGCCTAGTTTCTAGGCCTTCGTCGGTTGACACGTTTCGGACCCGCTGGGGAAGGCCTAGCAAAAGTCGTAAATACTTTCACTTTACAGCTCAGTTGTTTATTGAGGAAGAATTGTGATGTTATGACGTCCTAAGTGTTTCCCGACACCTACTATTTCCAACCTCGGATCGACGAAGGTTCACTGGCCTAGCTTTCTTATCACTAGCTTTCCTTTGCAACCGCCAAAAGTTGAAAGTTGGACAGTTAAATTTTCATTTCGAGCTCCAATTAAATTGGAATATATTCCATAATTTCCTTCTTTCGATCGCCAGATCTGTGGTAAAATCTTCGCAGACATATAATATACTGTCGCTACGCTAGATCCCAGGAACACTCGAAGGGCCAGAACGATTCTGGGCAAGATCTTTTTGCGAATGTTGCTCACTGATCTCAAATAATAGACTCATTATACTGGATAGAGCATCCGGTGCTCGCTGTGAAGTCGGAATAAATTAGCGGTGGCCATTTCAGGTGGGACCACTTGGTTTTCAACAGCCAATTTTAAGTTCTCCCATAGCGACAGAGACATGTCACAAAAATTTAGCTGGTTTTCGTTCAAAATCCGATCATTTAAAGCGAAAACCAGAGGCGAAAACTATAATTCAGCAATATTGTGGGTCCCACTGGATATGGCCGCCGCGAGATTTTTAGCCTCACTTCCGACTTCAATTTTTGCCACGCGCGAAACAATAGATGCTCTATCCAGTATAATGAGTCTATTATTTGAGATCAGTGGTTGCTAGGCCTTCTCGTTTCCAGCCTCTCTCCAGTCTTCCCAAGAACCCAAACCGAATACGCGGCCAAGCTCATGGCGGAAACGAAAGGCTTAGAAATTAGGATACAAACGACCTATATAGTTTGATTCGGACAAAGCGGTTACCGTGCACAGCATTACATAAATTTTTAGTATATCTAGTCCCTAACTGCATGCATTAAAACACTTGCTGGTTGCTGGATGAATGACGTGAAGAGGATATGTTTATGAATCGATATTTATAAACAGGAAGTGAAAGAACTTCACTCTATGTCAAAATACACTAACGACGTTCTGTAGCCGATGCTGCTGCGTCTTACCCGAAGCACCCCACATCGTCCAAAATATCAAGGAAAAAATAAGTATATCTATACATGTATTTATTTTATATGCATAGCTTTGTAATATCCTGAGTTCTGACTAGTTAACGCACGGTCCGTAAAAATGCCTCTTCGGACCACGGTCTGAATTTCTAAGCCGTTTTCATACTAATTACTTGGGCTAGCCGAGTCATGTTTCGACTTGGCAATCATTACGTCATCTCGTCAAGCTTTGCGAAACTGATGCGTGCTAAAATGCTAATCTAGTAATCTTCATTACGTTCTTTCCTCGCTTTCCTGATGTCTGATCAAGTTGTTTGAAGTGAAGTGAAGTGAAGTGAAGTGAAGTGAAGTGAAGTGAAGTGAAGTGAAGTGAAGTGAAGTGAAGTGAAGTGAAGTGAAGTGAAGTGAAGTGAAGTGAAGTGAAGTGAAGTGAAGTGAAGTGAAGTGAAGTGAAGTGAAGTGAAGTGTTCTTTTTGGACGTGTTCAGTGTGTTCACAGACGTAGTTATTATTTATTAATTTCTCTTGCAGGTAACAATCGCTGATTAAACACGATCGTGCATGCTGTGTTGATATTTTACACGGAAATACCTTAAAATATATTACAGGCAATAGTGGTAGTGTTTTGTGTATTGCGAATTGTGTTTTCTATCGAATAATTAGATAATGCTTTGACTATTTTCAGTGACGAATGACGTTTAGACTTTTATCAGTAATCTTGCTGACAAAGTTTGTCCATGAAGACAGAATAGACGAATTTATTACAAACGGGGGGAAATGCCGTGTTGATATTCATCATAATTTTAATCTGATGTGATGACATCATTAACATGGCGTTATTAGCAGGAATCCCTCCGGCTTCCTATTGGCCGATAAACTTAGCACTTCCGCATGACGTTATCCGGCGCGGTATGGCGTATTTATATTGTACATAGCAGAAGCATCGTACGGATCAGTGGTTGGTAGAACAAATATAACGCTCTTTGAGTACGGATTGATTCGAGATTGCAATTCTGTTGCAAATACTGTGACTCAGCTTCAGAAACAATTCCAAAGTTAGCAAAGATGTTAGTGCACACGAACGCCCCATGTCAATAACGTTGAAAGAGCATGCTAGGATTTGAAATCGGTATTAAATAAAAGAAAGATTCGCACTATTATATACGACAATGTGTTTGCAACTTTTAGTTTATACCCGCTCTCAAGCTTTGCATGATTGGCCAAGAGTATAGCTTGGAGAATTTGTATGTGACTAGGCATAATTATAACTTAAACAGTTTATCGCGGCATCGCGCTTCGAGTTTTGACTCATTCTATCGCCAAAGCTCTTCTAAGAATTACTTCGATTAGCTATGTGCGAATAGCATTAACATCATTCTACTAGAAATACATGATCGCAACAACCCCTCGCCCACTTTTAATATATACATTTTTATAACATTTTTATATTCCACCTCTTTGCTCACGCGTTATAGAGACCTCTGCACTTTCCAGTATAGTCTGAGTGAACACCTGACCCAGGTGTCTTGTTTTAATACGAAAAGCTGGAAATACCCATATAATAAACGATTTACCCGGTCTATAAAGAAAGATACCATGCGGCTCGGTCCGTACTGTCAAGACCTTGATCTGATATTTTGCTGTACAGACCAGTCACCTGGTTCTTGTGTAGCGTGCTCACAATCTCAGACACTGATTTGACATTCTTTATTTCGTGACCAACTACCGAGTGCCCTTACAAGACAAAACTACAAGTATATATATAGTCTTTGGCTGTTCACGAGCATAAATGCTGATGCTACATACAGTTACAAACATCAACACAGCTTTGAAACACTGAAAACCGTAATAACTCAGACACCAGTTCTCAAGTACTACAGTGCTGAGGAACCACTAGTCTTATCAGTACTGAGATGCAAGCTCCGAACTCCGAAGGACTGGGGAGCAGTATCACATCAGAACAACCAGCCCGTAGCTAAAATGCATCAAAACCACTCAATGAAAGCCAAAAAAAATATGCAGATAGAAAAATAACTCCCTGTAATCCTGTACGGATGTTAACGTTTTCATCAATATGTGTATGGGCGAACAATAACAGTAGAAAATGACCATAAGTCCCTAGAATCAACCTACCAGGCTGCAACGCATGCTACTCCGCCTCCAGCAATATGACATATCGGTTGTTCACAAAGCGGGTAAGGGGATGTATATCGCCGACACCCCTCAGTCGGGCCACAGCATCCGTGAATTGCAATGATGAGTGAAACCCTGAGGATGTTACGCTATAAGTTCACATTATTCTGCCAGCATCATATCAGAGAATAGATTGAATGAACTGCGAGACGCTACAAGCAAAGATCCTGTTTTTCAAGTACTGAAATCAAGAATTCAAAATGGTTTGCCAAACGAAAGAGCTAGGGTGCCAAAGGAAATACGAGAATACTGGAGTTAACGGGATGAGCTTATAGCTGTTACGACAATCTCCTGTTTCGAGGAGAACAGCTACTTATTCCATTAAGTCGATCAACGGGCAGACATATTGGCAACTTGGAACAAAAAAGACCAGCTCAAGATCAAGGAAGAAATATGTAATATATTTGATAGTCGTGTAACAGTTTATATGCATGATTACAGTTAATACTAAAGGACCACAAAACAGAACTTTAAGATAAAAGAAGGGAGATGTAATATTTAACAATTAGACAACGAGCCCGAGTTTTCTATGAGCGAATAGTCAACGAGGCGAAGCCGAGTTGACTATCGCTCGTAGAAAACGAGGGAGAGTTGTCTAATTGTTTTAGTATAAATTTACCAGCAAAAGTTAAATAAATTCTCGACCATAACATATTCTTTGAGGCTCGTTTAATACATTTTTTAACTGCCAACAACAAAAGTTCAACCGTCATTTCGGACATCTCCTTGGCCCGTACAGTAACTGATGAAAAAGCAAAGTTTTCTTGCATAATTTAGCATGGATTTTCATGTACAATATTAAAACAATACATATCCACTCATTTGATTTGTAAAAGTGACAAAAAGTTGAAAGAAACATTCAATTTAGCATATAGTTTACATCACGAAATCTTGTCAACAGCAAGCGTAATTTTGAAATGTGTTTTGTTTGCAGTTATTTCGTTTTAAACGAACACAGATAAACAATTTAACGCTCTTACCATTAATAATTTCCATTCTAACCATTTTGTAGCCATTTTTGTTTTCTGTAGAACGTATAGGCTCGGTTTCCAGCCTTATTTCGGGCTGCGACCCGCCCTCGAAATCACGGCTGGGCTCGTGAGCGTGTCATTGTCAATTTCCACCAATCACAAACGCGCCTGCACATTTTCAGCAGGCATATATTATTGAACATTTGTATAAATCATCGTGACAGCCCAGGCGTACGACCGAATTTTCGAAACTTTTGAAGATTATTTTTTAAAAGATTTGCAACGTGACCATTAGTGGCCAAGATGTGTTTGCCATTTAACCTACTAGGTCAGGAAAATCACTATTTCAGTCAGTGTCAATAGTTTGTTGATATTAACTCGAAATCAATCACAACTGCGATTTCGCCTTTGATTTCTTTCATGGAAGATGATCAGATACGGTTTCTCAAGTCAGTTTGAATCACGGCAGAGTTCGGCGACGATTTATAGAACGACGAAGATGCTAAAAGGCTAATTGAACCTGGTGAATGTCAGACTGTTTATTTACATTGATACCGTTTCAGACCGTTTGTGTCTTCGTGAAATGGCGGGCTTAAAGATGTCCATAAGAAAAGATTGCACCTTGCTTCAGTTCACGAAGCTCACTGAATTATAAGTCGTGTCTTTGCTGCATTTCTGCCATCCAAACACTCGAAAACAATGAAAGCACTCGGCCTTTGGCCTCGTGCTTTCATCATCAAACATCTGCGATTTATCGTTCACTGACTCTGTTTATAGTGTTGGTTGGATGAATGACAAAAATATCTTTGCCGTGGGTAAATTATGCATTACGTCACAGACATAACAAGCCGCTCACGCGTCCAGCCGTTCGTAGAGGGCGGGTAAAGTCCCGCGAGTCGAGATAAGGCTGGAAATCGAGCCTATAGAACGTATTACTTCGCCTAAATGTTCAATTTCTTCTTTCATTTGCCCACCCCGTTATAATTTCAGCGCCATTGTTGCTTAACAGAACAACCGCTGGCTCTAATGATCATTGTTCTTGCTATACTACGCATTTTGTCATTGGTCATTTTTTTTAAAAGAATGACTTTCATTGGTTTATCCTAGAGGTTTATATCACCAATTATAAACTCCTGCAATAGCCAATGAAATTCGAGGATTTGCATTATAAACTTGTAAATTTATACTAAAGTACGTTATAAAATAGGTTGCGTTTTACGCACACTGTGATTGGTCAGTTACCGCGTGTATATATATATCAAGCTATGCAAACACGGTTATGACGTCACGGCATATTTTTTTATCCTTATTTCATAAAAGAAATAGAAAATAAAAAAACAGCACCTCGCCTACGGCTCGGGTTCACATAAACTTTCGAATTCTCCCAACTCACTCTCGGTAACTGCCAACCTCGTACCCAGGGTTTTTCACTCTAGCGAGAGAAAGAGCCGCTCTTTCCTCCAGCCGGCGCAGAAAAAGAGCCTGGGTACGAGGTTGGGTAACTGCATGGCCAAAAAGAAAGCGTATTTTAAACACAGCATGACCTCCTGCATGTTAGGACACATTACAGAGGACACATTACAGAGGGCTCCGTTGTCAGCCACATCACTGATAAACTATACAATGTTAGTCTATTTCAAAATCTACCAACAACGTGCAAGACAGTCTTGACCAAAAAACAAAGCTGTCCAACTTGTTTGTTTAAAATTTGAGATTTCCCGCATTCTGGCAGCACTTTATAGCAAAATTTTGGAAGTTTTAAAAATTGTAATGACAAATTTTATCATTTTTAACAAAGATCTTGTCCAAATTAATTTGTGACCATCCACGGGAAAACATGCATTAACCCTAAATTTATAAAGGTGGATTGTAAGGTCGAAGCCTGTTGACGGTTACCAATGAAAGCAATTGATAGTTGGTAACTATCAATTGCTTTCATTGGTAACTAGGGATTAGTTTCATGGATTTCATTGGTAACCTGTTGACGGTTACCAATGAAAGCACAGGACGATGCGTTTTGATACGCATTCTTACCTATCTTTTTGTTGGTGGAATGCCGATCGAAAAGGATTGGAATCAGTAGGGACCATGCGACATCAGCAAGTAACCTCCTGGTCTCCCTGACCATGCGAGTGACCCATCTAGATGGGGAAGTAGTAACTTCACGCGGTTTTCTTTGAATTGAATTGCTCATTATAAATGCACGGTCTTTATCTGTATAAAGCCCAGGGAAGTATGCAGATAAAGACAGAACCTTGTGAAATTTGAACTAAATTTTACGCGCCTCGGTAGGTATGTGGCTTAATGCCTCGGTTCTCGGTAATGAACTCTTTGATAGCGTACTTACGATTTGATTGACACGTGACGAGATACGAATTGAAAGACCAGCGAGGAGAGAAATCCGACAGCAATGTAGCCCTAAACTGCTAAAGATGCGCAAAGTAGTACTGCAAGAAGAAACAAAACACTCAACAATTGGTCATCTGAAAGCAACCGACGTCAAACTGGACGACGACGCTCACGCGCTGTAACCAGGGGTAAACATCACAAGGAGGGTGGGGATAAGACGAGCAAGGAGACAACGAGTAAGTCTACAAAACGAGTAACAGTAGACATGTTTGGAGCTTGCCGCTTTTATATATGGTTTAGAAACCCGGCAAACTTCAAAGCGGTTAACATGCAATAGAGCTACGATTCATATTGAAAGGTACACGAAGGTGGGCTACCTGTGGTAGGCCGAGTCTAGGTTTCGGCTCGGTTTTTTGGGGGGGTTTTTGGGTGTTACGATTTTGCATGTTTGCACTTTTTACTTCCGCTACAATTCGTATACTTCCGGTAAGTTGTTTGCCGTGTGATGGAGTGAGTCCGTGAGGCATGTTGTAAGTTCTTTGCTCCTTTCGTTTTGGAATTGGACAAAAAGTTGAACAGCTTTGCCTTTTAATCAAGGTGTTCTTGCACGTTGTTCGTAGATTTCGAAACTGACTGACTTTGTAGTTTATTTAACAGTAATGTGGCTGACAACTCCTTGATCGTAAATATGTCACCTCTGGGAAGTATGCACCACATTCACCCCTCGATCTGATCTTCCCCGGCCCACTCCCACCTTTGCTCGCGCGGTATAGAGCCTGTCTTGTGTTAATATTTAAACAGTGCGGTTGAGTGATTGAACCCAAACGTTGCTACTGGATGATTGCTTCATTATACAGAAAACACAATATGTTCAGTAACCGTGAAAGTGCAAAAATGTCCATAAACCTGAACAAAAACATAAAACAATGACTTTTGTTGAGCTTGCAAACCATGTATATTTTCTATTAACTATGGTCTGTACTGGTGAATCTATAGCTGTCTTATTTTTTTGATTATTTAATACATATTCAAGAAATAATATAGATTTGCTGTAATAGTGAATAATTCTTCCCAAATACACAGCCTGTACTCACATGGGAATTAACGCCTGCACAAACAAACATACTGCCTCCTTGAAAGATTCCGCCATTATCATGTTAGTACTACAATTATTTTATTACAATAATGTACATCACAAAATTTCTGATTTTGATGGGCTGAGAACAATGCAGTTTTAATTAAGAAACTACAGTGCTGAAAAAAGAAATACAGTGCAAATTTTTGAAGCCTATGAACCAATCAAAAACAACAAAAACTGAAAAGAGAGTCAATCACGTTAAGTTCTACAGCGGATTTGGATGGATGACATCATTCTCGTACCCAGACCAACGCGCTGTGTCAAGGTGCTCTGGGAATCTCTCTAAATGTGAGCGTTCTGCTTGGCTTTAAAGCTGGTTTTCCACAAGGCGACTTTTTTCGCGCGAAGCGACTTTTTCTCTTGTCTCATGAGCTCTGAACTGGAACTAATCAGAAATCTACTGAATTCGAACAATAGAAAGTCGCGTCGCGCGAAAAAAATCGCCTAGTGGAAAACCGGCTTAAGAAACAGTGAAAAAAATTCCAACAAATTCAACAGAATAAGAATTTCACAATATACATGCACTCTGTTTGCCATAAACGTACGTTTGATATAATTTGGACAAACCAAATAACAGCAGTACACCACATTTGAATTAGAAAATCTAATGTATTATCGTGAAAGAAATAAACTTATGTTGCGATCGTCTCTCAATACAACAGCCTTCAATCCTGTATTCTTCACTTTCGGCATAATAGTTCCGCGTAGGGCCGCGTCAGTTTCAACTGACGCCCAAAAATTCCCCATGTCCGCCATTTTTTTGCCTCACTTTTTCGTCCAGTTATTGACTGGAGTCAGCCTTCCAGGTATGTATATATATATATATATATATATATATATATATATATATATATATATATATATATATATAGTTCACTGGATGGAATGGCATTCTCCAACCTCGTACCCAGGCTCTTTCTGTACAAAATAAACAAAGATGGCGGCCAAGATTTGGAATAGCGGAGAACAATTCGTTCAATTTGAAGCTAATAATTCTTGAAATTATTGTCAAGTAAAGTATCCGCAAGAAAACTATAAAGAAGTTTGAGTAGTAGTGGTAGAAGTGAAGCGTTTTTAAACAACCAAACAAACGAGGGGTGGACAGGCCGAAAGGGCACGGTAATGTCGTACGTACAGTTGACTTGAACATTTTTTATGTACAGTATTAACAAGGAAAAAAGCGTGGTTTTTCGTGCAATTTAAAAAAACATACCCTGGTGAGTTTTTCAAACATTTTGGTAGTCTTTAAAAAACTCACTCGTGCCTGTCTTTTTTTCCAAATTGCACTCGGTGAAACATGTTATGACCTATACTAATCGGTTTCCTTAAACCAGAAAAGTTCAAGTAAGTTTTCAGTGGAGAATTACTTTATTTTACATAAAAAGCGACTACATTGGTGTTTATTTTATAAAAAAAGAATTACTTGACCTACTATTGACATCTAGAACAATTTATGACCAGCACAAATTAATTATTCCTTCAAATCTGTAGGTATACACACGAAAAGCGCAGAGAAACTGCATGGATCATAAAACACAGTTTGCACCCGCAATAACTTTCTAATTTTTACTACAATAAAAATAATTATCTCAGCCTAAATAGCTAACTAAATTATTGTTTAAAAAATATCGTTAATCTTTAGCAAAAAAAAATTTTTAATGTTTATATTGTACAGGTATGGGATTCTAAGAGCCTTCCCTCCTATACCCTTTTCATTCTCTGCATGTACATACTCTAGAATTAAAATGTCTGGAAACGTGGTTAAACATTTTGTCCTATATTTTTGTTTAAGTTTATGCAAATGTAGGCACATTCGCACTTGCTGAACCATAGTGGAGGGGGATGGTTTGGAAACTCGCAAAAGTCATTGTTCTTCACTGAACGTTTTGTATTTTCTGTATAATGAAGCAGTCATCCAATAGCAACGTTCGGGTTTAATTAGTGCAGTCCTTCGTCGTCACGTGTTGTGAGTCCTTTGTTCGTTGTGTAGTCCTTCGTCGTCACGTGTGCACAGAATTTCCTTTGTTCAACCAATTGCCTTCCTCCAACATGAGCACAATAACATGACCATTGCATAATCTTGAAAGACAATGGAGCTTCCAAACCATCCCCCTCCACTAACTATGGCTGAACACATTGTAGTTTCGGTATGAAGCAATCAGTCAATTGCAATATTTATGAATTTAAAATAAAAGCATTATGCACTTTCACAGGGCGTCTTTACCATAAATCGAACGTTCGCCGCGTTTCCAGACAATTTATTTCTATAACGACTATGGTACAAGGTACAAACCATAGAAATAACAGACCTAGAATGCGGGCTCCTGTCCCTTTTCAGTCAGAAAAGTGACTCCACTATAAGGAGTCAAAATGATCGAGTTATATCAGGGCAAAAACAACTCATCCTAGGACTTTTCGACAGTTTCTAACACGGTGGCGGTTGGTGATCATGTGGAACAAATTACAATTTTTCCTTTTTTCAAAATATTTTTTGAGAGGACAAAAAGCTGCGCCGACGTAACCCCCCTCCCAAGGAAAAAAAAATTCAATTGGCCCCTGTCACATGACAGAGCCCGCATTCTAGGTCTATTATTTTTATGGTTACAAACGTACAGCAAGCTGAGCCAACACCGCTTGTACACGTACAGGCTTGCCGACGAGAAAACAAGCACAATGGAATTGTAATGAAATTTTAAAAGAAATGCGTCAAAGTTTATCATTCTTTTTAAGTAAAGTAATACTTCTTCGTGCATAACGCTCGATAGCAATCTTGGCTCAACGTCCTAGTGTAAACTATTGTGGTTTGCATCTCTGCAATAGTTATGCACACGCAAGAACTAGAGTATAAAAACTGAGTGCTTGTATTTTTAAATTGCCATTGTAACTTGACAATACAGAGTTTTAAAGCACGCGTTACGGCAAAGCACGACGGTAGTTTTTTTTCTACTAAAACTTCCAGAAGATGAAATTTTGGCAGCAACCAAAGGCAATGTATAATATTCAAGAAATAAAAATAATTTTTACAGCTTTCCGTTGAGTTTTAATGATCCGAACGAATAAAGTTTAGGACAACGAAAAATAACGGTGCTATAACTCGGTAAAAACTAGGAAAATGTGTAGGTTTCTCTCACAAAATAACCACAAAATATACCAAAATTAAGAAACGGTTTGCTTCACAACAATGCGCCAATGCCGTTGCAAGGCAAGTTGCATAAATTGCACCGTATAACAGTTTAGCTGTTATAAGCTGTTATACGCTAACCGTATAACAGTTTAGATGTTATTTTAGTTGTTTAGCAGTTTTATACTCATAAAACGTGGCCAGCCGAAAATTTGGAAATAAAGAAAACAGAATACGAAAAGTAAGTATCTCGAAAACCCAAGAAATTAGTTAAAGTCAACTTTCGACGTAATTTCTATAAGATAATCAGTCTGGTGATTACTTTAAAATAAAATCGAAATATGGCTAATTCTTTAATCTTGATTTTATTAATTCTTAACATGGGCTTCTAAGAGGTCAAAATTTTCGCATTATTTTGTATCGTATATCCATGTTCCTCAGAAACGCAATAAGAAATCACTAAAAACGTTTATTAGAAACTTGGAAATACATAATTAAAAACATATGCTCGATAGCTCCACTTAGCCATCTCTCAAAACGTTTGATTGTAATTAAACTACCTTCGTGCCTTGCCACAATACACACAGCCTTGATCAAACGAAGACGAGACCGGCCTGCAGAACAGGTATTTCGAGTGGGGGAAGAGCAAAACGAGTTCGCCTATCCTCCCTACCCTACTCTATTCTACAAGTTAGGGCAAGTCTAGATAAGAGTTGGTTGACAAAATATGACAATTTCGTCAAATCACGACGAGAATCAATGGGAGGTGGTCGACAAGATTTCACAAAAGCTGTTACGACTCGCCTTATTTCAGTGAAAACAAGCTATTTATATTAACCGTATAATACACAACTGCATGCCAGCGCGTAGGTTCAACTCTCATCGACTCTCGTAAGCGGTCAAACAAGCCATATAGTCATACCAACTCTTATCAAAATTTGAAGCGATTTAAAGTTAAAAGAGAGTGACGCCGAAACAGCAACCAAACAAGAGAGTTGCGGCTTTCATCGGCTTTCATGCTCGTTAAATCAATTAAAGAAACGCCCATGTTAGCCGAGATATTCAGAAAAAAATCGCTTGGAATCCTGGATTCAACGTGCGCGGGAATTCAAATTTTCAAAAAACCAAGATGGGTCTAATCAAGAATACTGCGACCACAAGAACAAATATACATAGGCAATCAACACACGTTCACTATCAGCCGTAAATCATAACATATTACATCGTGACAGGCTGCAATTTGTTAAACAGATTTGGCATCAACCCTACCCAGCGGGTAGCGCCGTAGCGGAGTGAAAAAACTGGCGGGGTTGATCGATCTGGCATCATGGCTAAAACAGGACGTGCGTTTTGGAGTTTTAAAAACACGGCTATATGCTATTATTAGATCACGACAGCAAATAAATTCGCAAAGATGTAAAAAAAATATATCGACAAAGCGAGAAGCGATCTCGTTCTCACGGTAGATCACTTTTGGGAAAAAAGTTAAAAAGTAAAAAGAAATCGTATACTTTTTGTCACCACGACGTGACTAATCATTTCAGAAAAATAAGAAACAAGCCTTGCGTTCTGGTTAGTGCTCGAATGTAATACCAAAATAAATATCCCCAAGCTTAAAATCACTCGTTTTACCTGTTATGGTTGTGTTTCTTAACTTTTCTTTACTCTCTCCTTGGTCTCTTTCGCCATTTCACGTAATCTTTGAGTTTTCATGGTATCGATTTCCGCATAATCCGAGCTCTGTTTTCTTGAAACAAACGAGTTAGACGAGTTTTTTTGGATTGGTGTCGGCGGACCAGAACCTGAAACCTTGATATAGTTCACGGACTGTTGAGGTTTCGTTTTCGCTTCAACGTTTATATAGTGCATGTTACCGCGACCACCGGCGACATTCTCGTACGAATGACCTTCACTTGGACCAGGGTAGTTTTGATAAGAGTTGTTGAGTGAATTCACACTACGACTCCTTGCTTCGCCTGGCACGTTCTGGTACCCCAACTGAGGCCCGACCACTGCGGCCAAATGATGGTATACATTCTCTTCGCTGTCATATTTATCCCATTCCCCCTGCTTCAGCTTATGGATTTGTTTGCTTTTAAACGCCTCGGGCACGTTAACGTACTGATTCAACGACGGCTCGCTGCCACTAGGTGTGATTTCGATGGTCAACATTGGCCTTTTCCCACCGAGGCTACTTGTGTTCCTTCGGGCTTGTATCGCAGTGCCTTTAGCAGATTCCCTTGGAACCGCCGCGTCGTCCATGCTGGAGTTGTTATTTCCCTCATAGCCCTCTGCAGAAGAATCACCAGTACTCGAGCGTCGTGGACCTGGGGTTTTTGATTTTATAAAACCTTGTTGAATCATATCATCGGTGTTCAGGAACAATGCGCTTTTCCTTTGCCATACTGTAACATCGTCTTCTCTGCCCAACTGCTGCTGTATCCGGGTCTCAGAATCACGATCAGACAACGCTTCTGTCATGTCGTGACTCTTTTTCGTCGCAATACTTCCAGAATCACGTCCTCGTTCGGTTTCGCTATTGTTACTTGCGGTATTAGCTAAGCTGCCAGGAGAGTGTCCAGTTGCACCTGGACTGCTCGCAGCCCGTTCTATCCCGTTCGCTTTCTTTCTTTCCGTACTCTTATCGAGGTACTCAGCACCGTCGCATGCATCATTAGTCGGATCTTGACGAACATCAACAAGCACACTTCCTGATGGAGTTGATTCAAAGCACAAAGCAGATGTCGCTCCACTCGAAGTTTCACCTGCTTGATGTTCGTCGTCTGAAAGAGACTTTGAAGACAGCTTATCCTCCAAACGATCTGCTGCGACGTTTTCTGATATCCCCTTTCTGCCTCCATCCTCGGAAAGATTGCTTCCGTCTGGTGTTGTCGGGTTGCCATCTCCGTCATCCGACCGCCGCTTGAAGTTTCCGGCCTTCAATTTTGAATTTTTTGGCCGTCTGCTTTTCCTACGAAAGCTTAGCCGGTGCATAAATCGTTTAAAGCCCGATGGTTCGCTCATTGACCTCGGCCTCGGACCACTGGGAGAATTTAACTTTGAAGGCCGTTGTAAACCTTCTAAAAACATATGAAGCACGAAGAGTTAATAGTTAGTTAACACTTTGAAGTCTGACGACGAGTCTTTAGTATTTTATTCTGGCTAACGCCAAACGATTTTATTGAGCAAAGGGAAAGGTCAAGGCCTCAAAGTGTTAATATGCAAGGGGGGGGGGGGGGGGGGGAGGGCGCGGACGCCTGGGGGCAGTGGGGGCGATCGCCCACACAAGTTTTTACATGTAGGCGGCGGCAGACAGTTTTCGCCACACAACATTTTAACTATATATATATATATATATATATATATATATATATATACGATGTGGAAATTGACACTCGGGTAATTAATGATGATATAGGTTGTTCTCCGAGTGAACGAGAACAACGAGTGTTCTTCAGTATTTAAATCCCAAACAACTTTTCTGTTTACCCGGTATGGCTTCGTTCACTCGTAAAACAACCTTTATCATCATCATCATCATCATCATCATCATCATCATCATCATATATATATATATATATATATATATTAACTATTTCGCAGATTTCGTCTCCCTCGCTTTTTCTACACGCATGTAAAATGAACTTCACGCGTGTCGAGATTAGCACCCCCACCGGGCTCCGGGTCTTCGGCCCTCCGCCGGGCTCGGGGATTATACCTCAACTGTAAATTGTCCAATCAGAGAGCTAGAATTGTACCACGTGACCACTTAATTAATCATAGAACTACCCTACACTTTGTGGTATTTTATTAATTGAAGTGAAATACCTCGCCACAGCGGGGTATTCGAGTACAACGCGTGAATGCCACGCACGATTATGAGCTCTCCTGAACATTCAGATGTTGACAAGAAAATTGTTAGCTTACAAGAAAATAAAATACAAAGAAAGCAACAAAGAACGCATCCAGAATATCCTTAATATCAACAGAATGGAAACAGACTGACAACGAAAAACTGACAAAAGTTAACTAGCTAACATTTTTAAGATTATTAAAGTTTTTTGGAAAGATTATGTTTCGGTATAATATATCAATTATAGACCTGGAGCGAGGGGTATTCGACATAAAATTACCACGAGGGATGAAATATATTTCATCTCGAGGGCTCATTTTTTGTAGAATACCGCTCGCTCCAGGTCTATAATTGATAAGTGTTATATGGCCATAGAAATAATATACCTAGAATGCGGGCTCCTATCTCCTGTCAGTCAAAACATTGTCGCCACAAAATGGCGGATTTATAAGAGCAAAAGGAACTCGCCCTAGGACTTTTTAACAGTTTCCTACACGGTTGGTAACCGGTGTGGAGTGGACGATGGCTGTATTTTAGCACTGTTTTTTTACGCCAGGAAATTTACTGGATTAGTGAATTTAAAGATAAAGGCATGTCAAGTGCAATATCCTTCGCCAAAACATTTCGAACATCAAACTCTGGAAGTAGAAATGGCGACGATAGCGGCCTTTTAATACGAATGCTTTCAGTGTTTTTACTGTTTTACATTATATTTGAATGATTCCCACTTGCCAATCTGTATGTGATTTATACTGAATGTGGAGGATTAATCCAGGAGACAGTAAATGTTTTGTTCTTTTTTATCCAATTTAATAGGGATTTCTAGCTTGTGATTTTTAAAATATAAAATATGTTTATGCACCTGTCATACTTTTCATACATCAAGATTTTCACCTAGTTGCCATTACGTATTTGATTATTTTATTTTATTTTAAACGGGCTTTGATGCAGAAATTTCTGAGTTTCAAGTTTAGCATGAGCCTATCTTTTTGTTGCTTTTTGTAATTGTGGTGAATTGATCGAAATATAATTTTGAACTTATAGTTTTAGTACGTTTAGTAAAGCAAGTATCTTGCAAATTGTTTTATTTTATGCGAATGTGTATGTGGCTGATTTGTTGTCATGCATGTATCCAATATATATATATATATATATATATATATATATATATATATATATATATACCACCCCTTGCAAAATTCAAAATGGCGGTTCTATAAGGGCAAAATAAAATTTAATTTGGATACCTGTCACGTGACAAAGCACGCATTCTAGGTATATTATTTCTATGTATATGGCACATGTTACTTCCAGTAAAATCACGTGCTGTGATTGGTTGCTGACATGACGAGATTTCTCCGTAAGTCTCGCGGGCATTGTGAAATTGTTAATCCCTACGATGGGAGACAACAAAAACTCCTAAAAAGCAGCTTTAAGAAACTTTTATTGCCGCAAAACAACAAAAATAAATGGAATAAACGACGCTGAACAAATATGAAAGTAAATTTTAGTATCCAGATGAGATTTTGAAGAAGTTGAAGGAAGCGGAAACCCGGAAACACGTGAGTGACTTTGTAATAAAAAAGGGCCATATATATAAACTATTTGATAACCTCGACTGTTCGGTCCTTACTGTAAAATATCAAACCTGGTTTAAACTTATTAATTAGGCTATCGCTTGGTAAATGTCGGTTATTAAGTAGTTACTTGTGTATATAAGGTCTTATATTCACTGGTGGTTTGCGTCGTACAACGAACGTGGCACGTTCCTTGTACAGTATAGTCGAACAAACACCCTGTCATTTTTTCTTCCCAAATCCCTACACCATTACTAATAATCCCATTCGAAGTGCAAGCCAATAGAATCACACCAGCAGTAAAGAGTCAGGTTACTAAACTTATACAAGATACTCTGGCGTCTATTAAACACGCATGCGTAGAAGTGATGTTCCTGATTTGATCAGATATATTTCCTCTCGACCATTCGGTTTCTCGCTATGCTTACACAAGAGCTTCTAGTACCCAATGTAATCAAGTTATTTGTTATTGAAAATACTCACCAGCACTGCCGTACATATGGCGAGCGGTCTTGTATACCGTGTCAAAGGTGCGATTGATTTGTTTTTCCCACGACGTTAGCAAGAAGAACGACTCTGGCTCGGCACCCTTTTCGGCATCGTTTTCGACTCGGAACACAAATCCGCCTTCGACGGTGCCATAGTTGAACAGTTGTTCAAAGTTCCACCGACCGAGACAACGAGAGTTCTGCTTCCGTACCAACGTAAAAAAGTCAGGGTAAATATGAAGGGTGACTTCACCAGACTTCAGAGTGTGTTTGCTCGGAACAATGCCATCAAAAGATACATCTAAAAATCCAAACACAAATTTTAACACTTTGAAGCCTGAAGACGAGTCGTTAGTATTTTTATTCTGGCCAACGTCAGACGATTTTATTCAGCACAGGGAGAGGTCCAGGCCTCAAAGTGTTAATACACCATGACAAAACGTCCTTAGTTTTCAGAATATAGTTAAAGAGAAAAGCGACGAACTCCTGCAACAAAAACTTCCTTGTTGAAAGTGGCGTCAAAATGGCGCAAACATGGCTATTCGTTGGGTTTCCGAATAGTGTTGACCCGTTGGAATCCTAAAACTTAGTGTAGTTAGAAAGGTTTTTGTGTTTGTTGCTAGAAGCAGAGGCGGATTTAACGTTAGTCAAACAAGTCAAACGACTAAGGTGAAAAAAGGCGCAGAAAAAACATCTCTTTCTATAGTTTTCCCGTATATTCACTGCTATAATCTACAAGACTATCCAAGTCAATAATATCTTGTTACTCTGGTCACGCGAATATACGATAAGCACGCAGCGCCGTGTAAACAGAGCGCGGCTTAGCTTTGTTCTTCATCTTGCCTGATTTGAGCTATTGTATTACCTGCGGTGATTGGCTAAATACCTAAAACGAATTATATTACGCTCGTTCATTGGTTTGCCTGATTTCGTTGTCTTTTTTGCCTGATTTGGACCATTATATGACTTATTCTCATTGGTTGAATTTTCGCAGAAGCTCTTTATCATGAACATTGATTGGTTGGCGGCGTTTTACTTTGTAGTTCTTGCCTGGTCTGCCGACTGATCTGCTGTCGAGACTGCCGATTCTGCCGAACATAAATTATGTATACTAAGAGTCAGACTGGGAGAGCTCTTTCAGTTTCGAACACATTTCGAACATGACTTTACAAACGTGATAAAACGTGTAGTATTCACTTCAATTTAACAGCAGTGATGATTCAATTGTCCCGATCGGTAGGTAAGTTTTAACGTTAAGCCTTTGGTTGTCAGACGCGCAAATTATTCTCGACACTGGCGAGTCTTGGCAGTCAGACTCAAACGGTTCAGAACATATCGCGGTAACTAATCCTTTGATTATCAAACGCGTATATTATAATAATAGTCTTATATATAGACGCGACGTTTATAATAGTATTCTATTCTGGCCGAATGACTGTATGGGTTAGTATAAAATTTGATAACGCTTGCGAACGTGAATTATTTAAATTGAACCATGTGATGTCTGGTAGTGATAGTTCTGCGTAAATATTGTACAACATGAGAACACATTAGTTTTGTTTGGTTGCCTCGTGTTCCTCTTGATGTTTCTCACACGACCAGATCTTAGCCTCGGTGTATGGAAAGCCATGACTGTCTTAAGTGATCAAATGTCATAATGGTCGGTGGTTTCATCATTATACGCGGTGGGTTCGTCATTATACGCGGTAGTTTCATCATTATACGCGGTGGTTATAACATTATACGCGGTAGTTTCATCATTATACGCGGTGGTTATAACATTATACGCGGTGGTTTCGTCATTATACGCGGTAGTTTCATCATTATACGCGGTGGTTATAACATTATACGCGGTCGTTTCATCATTATACGCGGTGGTTATAACATTATACGCGGTGGTTTCGTCATTATACGCGGTAGTTTCATCATTATACGCGGTGGTTATAACATTATACGCGGTGGTTTCGTCATTATACGCGGTAGTTTCATCATTATACGCGGTGGTTATAAGATTATACGCGGTAGTTTCGTCATTATACGCGGTGGTTATAACATTATACGCGGTGGTTTCGTCATTATACGCGGTGGTTTCATCATTATACGCGGTAGTTTCATCATTATACGCGGTGGTTTCATCATTATACGCGGTGGTGTTGCTGTTTGCAACATTATACACGCGTAAAAACGCACAGTCTGTTGCAAGTTGTCAACAGGGGTGAACATTGTTGTTCGGAACAGCCGTGAACAATGCTGTGCTGCACCCTGTGAACAGTATTGTCAACAGTGCTGTTCATGCCTGTTCGAACAACAATGTTCACGGATGATGAATCAACAGGCGTGAACAATGCTGTTCGAACATTGTTTATCATGCCTGATAACAATCCTGTTTTTACTGTGCCAACAGACGTGAACAATGTTGTTGCAACAGGCTGTATCAGGGATGTTTTCCTGGACGTAAAAAACTCCGGTACGAAAATTTACCCCGGTTGCTTCGAGCCTTCGACAACGAGCAGAGAGCTAGTCTCCTTCGTAGCCGTTCTTATGGCGATCCTATTCTTCGATCCTATTTTTCCTAGGACCGAAGAATAGCACAGGCAGAAAAACGGCTGCGAAGGAGACTAGCAAATCGCAAGCTATCGAAAAACTCGACACAATACAGAAGAAACGGGTTCGAGATGGAGGCAAATAAAACTGTGCGACTGAAACAACAGGTATGTAAAAACTTTATTCTGTTTAAACGTACATATCATGTGTTTTAGAACAATGAAAAAAGATATATGTTCTTTTATATGTATAAAAACAAAACCCCGAAGTAAACAATGTTAGGATGCAATATATTTGCTTGCATGCAAGTTGCAATAGTCTTATTCAAAACCCAAGTTTCTCATTGCCAAACTACTCTGTCTATGAGTTGATCTCCAGGTCGCAGTTTTGAAATTCTCTTCCAAACTATGTTATTTCTATTAGAAGAGAAAAAGAAACACAGTTGATTAGTGCCTGGAACTCGTGATTCGTAAACAAATTCTCCAATTTCTATTATTTTTCAGCCACATATGTTGAATGTAAGCAAATTCTTCTTCTAATTAATATATTTCTTCTTGTCTGGCAAAACTGAAATTTACAAAGTGAACTCAGCAATGAAGAAAAACAAATATCAGTTTTTTATAGTTGTAAATTGCTATCAGCTATGAATTATCCCCATGTGAAGTCAGTGTCATAAAGCAAAATACTTACATACATTATATCCTATTATCCTAGCTTCTTGTTAAGCCCAAGTGCCATTAAGCTATATAAAAAGACAAATATCAAACATGGTATTTAGTTTCTAATAAATTAAACCTGTTTAATTAAATTGCCAATTAATTAAGGTCTTATTTTTTCATGCATTTACTCACATATACTTACAATAGCATCAATTGTGTTTTGTTGCGATATCTGTTAATCAAGCCATGTACTGTATACTGTAAAGAAAGAGAAAACAGAGAACGCATTTAGTTCTTGAAACCTTGGTTGGGATTTTTCTGCTTTAGTGCAATGAATATTGGTTGACAAAGCTAAATACATGTATTTCATTCTTTTCTTGTCTTTTTCCTGAAACATTTCCTGTAAAAACCAAAATATTTTCCTTGCAGCACTGCATCATGTTGTTGTGCAGTGCTGGTGTATTTACATATTTTTGCTAAATGCTTACTGTATTTTTTAACAGAAATTTTGGAGTAATCTTGCAGTCATTTGGCACATCTAAAAGGAAACCTTAGGGGCTGTTTACATGAGTTGACTCAACCAAGCTCCTCTCATCAAAATTTTTCATAATGGCTGCAAGGGAAGTTTAATTTCAGTTCTCTTACAATTATTATGTACACTGATATTAAAGGAATGTTACTACCTGAACTGAAAGATGAGTCCAAATGGCTACAGGTACAGATTAGCATCCTGGAGCATGCTAGCTAGTCCTAAATTTCTTGGGTATCTGATGTAGTATTCCCTGTATTTTAAATAAAAGGACCTTAATAGTGATGTGTAAATGGTTTTAAGTATTTAATACTGTATTGTGATTTGTGAATTTCTAACATGCAATGTTATAAAAAAATACTTTTGGAAGTTCTCCATGCACCCCACCCCACCCCCACCCCCACCTCCTCTATGCATGCATATAACCTTGGGCCTGATCCATATTTGTTTCTTGCATTATGTGAAATGCAATGCAAAAACATGAAGAAAACACCCACACACATGCACCCTGCCTCCCAATAGGTTGAACAACTATTAACTTCCTTTAATAGAATGGCTGATTTTCTTCCAAATTGAATATAAATAATCTTCCACACCTCATACAAAAATGGCTGGACTGAATTTTATTGTTTGGCATAGTTTGCCAAGGAATCATTTTTAATAGTACATCATGTGAGAAGGCATTGCAACAATTAATATACCCACCTCTCATTTTTGACAAAAATGACAAAAATGTGGTCTATTATGAAGGTGGTCCAAAAACCCAACAAGTGAAATGATTATGGGGGCCACTTTTTAATATGGTCAGCTATGCATGAGCTTGAAGCTACAATGCTCTGATGATTACAGCTCATAATCAGGTAAAAAATATTAAATAGGAATAGAAATCATAGTTGTTACTTCTCATTATGTCAATGAGAAGGGTGACAAAATTTGTCAGAAGAAACTTATTTTCTACTATTAATATATTTCTTACTAAAATATTAAACATATTAGTTATTTGGATAGTTGACACTCACCTTTATTTAGTTGGAAACAAAACCAAAGAAAACAATAGAAAAAGTAAAAAAAATACTTCCTTGCTGCTGACACCATAACTTTTTGTGGAGCAGTCCATCTTTGATTTCACCTTTTATTAACCTCTTTACAATTTTTGTGTTTCTTCGTATTTAAAAAAAACAGCATCCACTTCTTTATAGTTTTCATAATAGCTTTCTGTCAGTCTTCGCCTGTCAAGAAAACTGTCTTTTTTTTCATCTTCAAGACACTGTAAATCCACACGGTTTTGGTACGTATTCTCAGCGACAAAAACACTTGCAGAAAGATGCCACAACTTGAAATTAACATTGAACTATTATATTTTTGAAAAGACGTGAAGTTTTCAGTGCTTTAATTGAGAATTCGGCTCTCTTCTGTTCATTTTTCCATGCCAGATATTACTGAAAGCGTTCACTTTGACACTTTCCCCTTTCTTTTATCGCTCACGAACTGATTCGCCAAAATAACCGCGAGAAAATCGCGTGTGCATACTATTTTTGTTCAACAACACTGTTCACGCCTGTTGAAATAACATTGAACAACCATGTGAATCCAACAATGTTGTTCATGCATGATACAACAGGTTGTTATGGCATGATGTAGTAACAGTGCTGAACAGCCATGTTATAACGACGGTGAACAATGCTGTTCTAACAGTGTTGTTCTCTCCTGTTCCAACAGCCATGAACAGCTACTGTTGCTTCATCATTGCTGAACAATGCTGTTGGAACAATGATGAACAATACTGTTGGTTCAACAGTGCTGTTCACGCATGATAGCCGCCTTGTTACAGTACTGTTCAGCCATCATTGTTGCAACAACCTGTGCTATTTTTGGCTGTGTATTCGGTGAGCCAGTATTTTTGGTCAGCTGTTTTTGTAGGAGCGGCTAAGCGCATGCTCAAAATTGGAATTTGCAATTTTTGCGCCAAGGTGTCCACTGATATTTTAGTCTTGTACACACTATTTAAATACACACTTACACGGTAAATGGAAGAAATACTGCAGTCTTTGAATTTGGGGAATCTGTCACATAGGTTTGGAGTAGAAAGAATCGAACCGGAGACAGCGTTGGCTGCGTCGGATCAACAATTAATACACCTCGGTGTTGGCACAATTGGCGATCGGATTCGTCTTCGAGATGCTTGCAAGAAGAAAATCGCAGAGAGTGCTTCATCATCTTCAAGCCAAGCAACGGCTGTTCGAGATGAACGTTTGGCGTTATTTAATCCGCGACGAAATAGTAATCGCACCCAGACACGTGTA
This sequence comes from Corallium rubrum, assembly GCA_964035015.1. Taxonomy (NCBI): domain Eukaryota; kingdom Metazoa; phylum Cnidaria; class Anthozoa; order Scleralcyonacea; family Coralliidae; genus Corallium; species Corallium rubrum. Next base: position 36,476,378 of record OZ035997.1, read on the forward strand.
GCGGCAAGAAGTGGTGCAAGTAAAAGGAAATCGTCAAGGGGCAATGCCTGGACGCCAACGTTTATTTGTATGGCTGACTCGGTTTCTTGCAAAACACCGTCATCTATAGAAAAACAACTTTTGTTCAAAGCTGGGCTAGGCGTCAAGAAAATCAAACTGGATATGGATGACGACGAGCAAGCCGTAATCAGCAAGATTACCTCCGAGGCAAAGAATCCTTCAGGAGATGCTGCAATCGGATTCCCGCAATTAAAAATCTGCGGCGGGTTCGAAATGATGCGATGCGCGCCAAACTGTCGAGACCTTACCATTATCGACAGTTCTTGGTGCGCCAAAGATCTGCGTTCAAATTTGGGTGGTGGACAAGGTAAAATTTACCTGCGACCCATCCAGAAAGCGCTGTCAACGAAGCCTTTGCAACAACAAAGCGAGTCGGCTGTGAAAGAGAAGTGTTACATGTGTAACCAGGAAGTCCTTGTCCGCAAACTCAGGGAACATTTGTGGGCATGCACTGATGCATTAAACTCAGAAGAGGATGAAGAAAACAACACCATAGGTTATTCAAATGGAAGCAGTACTTCAACCAGTATCTCCACCTCAGCCAGCACCTCCACCTTAGCTATCACCTTATCCAGTAGCTCCACCTCAGCCAGCACCTCCACCTCCACCTCAGCCAGCACCTCAACTTTAGCCAGCAACTCCACTTTAGCCAGCACCTCAACTTTAGCCAGGAACTCCACTTTAGCCAGCAGCTCTACTGCAGCCACCATCTCCAATGCAGCCAGTGTTTCTAATACTTCTATCCCAGTGGTTGACCTAACTGTAAGAGTTAATGTTGAAGCCAACAATCACACTGACTTGGTAGATGAAACTGTCACCCCAGAAGAAAAGTCAGTTGATGAAATAGTAGAAGAAATAGTTCTTCACTGTCAACAAAATGAAATTTACAATCCAGTTGAAATACTGAGGTTTTTTCAACAGAAAATGGTCACTGGAAGAGCACTTGAGGTGGAAAGTGCAATTGAGGCAAATGAGGGTGATACCAATTTTATCATGGT
>OZ035997.1:36482435-36557435 GCA_964035015.1 Corallium rubrum
TGGAATTATATGAAATTTCAGTATAGCAATCAACAATAATGGTATGACCAAACAAGGAAAAGATAATTAATTGGTAGTAATGCATTATGTCATTCAATCCAATCACAACTAAACTGTTATAAGCAAAAAGCAGAAAACAACATAGGATTTTTTACCATCTTATCCCTATTGTTTGCTCAGACAACTTCTACCCCACAGTGTTTTTATTATCATCTATAAATGCTACAAATGCAACTTCTGTTGTAGCCTTCCCAGTTCCATTTCTGTACAAGAACGAAATTATGCCAGTGAGAAAAATTTTTAAAGCAATAATGCTAGGTCCTTTCATTATCTACAGTGCAGTATGTGTAATGCAACATAGATTCAACTCAAGTATAAAACATAAATCAAATACTACATAATAGAAACAGTATGAGCAGCTCAAGCTCCAATAAAACTCAATCTAGAATTGTGTAAACCATTCCTATTAACAGACATTAATTTGTAGAAAGCCTCCATAGTTTAAGGGGTTTTGCCAGTTTGGTAGCATATTGTACCTTTGTTATTAATTAGTATATAGAGTACATCACATTGTTCTATATTAAACTGTTATACCTTCTAATAATGTCAAGTGCTTCAATGTAATCATCAATCCCATGGTTGGATGTAGACCATGTTCTGGAGTTCAGTTCAGTCTGACAATCTTCGGGTAGCCCTGCCAGCAATGGAAGAAACACTGGTCGTTCTCCTTCTGGTTGTTCTTCATTACCATCTTGAAAGCCCTCAGCTCCAAAAGTATCAAAGTCTGTCACTGGGGTGGTGTCGAACCCCACTGGATTGTTCATTTGACCAGTCAGCCATAGCTGAGAAGGTGATGATCTAGTGGTTCGCATTCGGTGGTTTGCCCAAGCTTTTGCCCAGAGTTCCAACTTGCTATTGACAACAGGTAAAAATACATAATGAAGAGCTGCAAGGTGGGATTCATTTAGAGGATCCAGAATGTCATGCTCTTCCATGAAATAAAATAGCTGATAGAAAAAGCTTAAGACACCTTCATAAACATCTCTCCACAACCTCTCGATCCCCTGGTTATGTGTGCTCTTCCCTGCTATAATGCTTCCACGGTTTGTACCTCTATTCTGAAGCATATAATTTGCAATTCCCACATTTTCTAAGCCTTTATCAGTCCTCACCCTGCTTGGCAGGCCATACTTCTCAACAGCATCCACAAAACATGAAAGAAGTGTTTCGGCTTTGTTATTGTCAGAGCATTTTAGCATGACAGGCAGTCGGCTAAAACCATCAATACCACCAATTATTATGAAATTCCAGCGTATGAGCTTATGGTTTGTATCAACATGCCAGAGGTGGTTGGGTCCTTGTACGTTATAAACTCGCCTCTGCAGTCGACCTCTTTTCCTTTGCTGCACTCCATTGTTGTCCACTCTATGTAAACTATCTCGTAATCGCATTCTCTGTACCTTGATGTTCTTTTGTAAGAGTATTTGTTTGATCATGCCCTCCCCACAATGAGGAAAATCTTTGGTGATTGCAGCCATTTGTTGATCCAGCTCTTCGTCCGAAATGACAGAGAATTCCAACTTGCTTAGTCCATAATGTCGCATCCTACGATAGATTGTACTTTGTGAGACGGAAAGCATTTTTGAAATGTCGTCGATCGTTAAATTCTCTTCCAAGTAATATTCCAGGATAGACTTTGGTATGTCAAATTTAGGCGGCCCACATCCTGCTACGGATCTTCGTGGTTGTTGTGGTCCGTACTTACAACATTCCACTCGTAATGCCATAATTTCCGCACGGTTGTATAGGCCTGATTGCTTAAATTCGTCTAAGGTGAGTTTATTAACTATATCTGGTGTTATTTTCTCCATTTCAAAACGTTCTGTAACGTTTTCTAACTTCAGTTTCTGTAGAACAGCCAACATCGGAGACGACATTTTTGAAAATTCGCTTGTACTTCATGTTATTTAGGGTACATATATTTCAGTGAATGCATGGCAAAACAGCTGACCAAAAATACTGGCTCACCGAATATAATGTTGCAAACAGCAACACTACCGCGTATAATGATGAAACTACCGCGTATAATGATGAAACCACCACGTATAATGTTATAACCACCGCGTATAATGATGAAACCACCGCGTATAATGTTATAACCACCGCGTATAATGACGAAACCACCGCGTATAATGTTATAACCACCGCGTATAATGTTATAACCACCGCGTATAATGATGAAACCACCGCGTATAATGACGAAACCACCGCGTATAATGTTATAACCACCGCGTATAATGACGAAACCACCGCGTATAATGTTATAACCACCGCGTATAATGTTATAACCACCGCGTATAATGATGAAACCACCGCGTATAATGACGAAACCACCGCGTATAATGTTATAACCACCGCGTATAATGATGAAACCACCGCGTATAATGATGATAACCACCGCGTATAATGATGAAACCACCGCGTATAATGACGAAACCACCGCGTATAATGTTATAACCACCGCGTATAATGATGAGACCACCGCGTATAATGATGAAACTACCGCGTATAATGTTATAACCACCGCGTATAATGACGAAACCACCGCGTATAATGACGAACCCACCGCGTATAATGACGAAACTACCGCGTATAATGTTATAACCACCGCGTATAATGATGAAACCACCGCGTATAATGACGAACCCACCGCGTATAATGATGAAACCACCGACCATTATGACATTTGATCACTTAAGACAGTCATGGCTTTCCATATCGGTGGCCTGGAATATCATTCAAAATATCTAAATTGCTTAATGATTTTGGTAACATGATTCTTTGATCTTGTCATGAATGTGTTTACCGTAATTATTCGAATAAACGCCTCCCTCGAATAAACGCCGCCCTCGAATAAACGCCGCAGGGACAAGCAAAAATATTATTAAACGCCGCCCTCGAATAAACGCCGCACCTGAAGCGCCAAAAATTTAATAAACGCCGCGGCGTTTATTCGAATAATTACGGTATGTGTACGTGCTGATGTTATTCAGGCTTTCCGTCGGGGGTGCATACGTAGCAGCTACCTAAGATTCGATTTATTGGATTTCCCCCCGTTATTTTCTATAATTTTAAATGCATTTGCATAGCAACAAGTCCACTTTATCCGATAAATTTATTTGACACCTTGCAGATTTGATAAAATGCGCTATTGAAAACACGATTTAAAACTTTTAAATCTTTCTCCAAAGTACCGTCAGAATGCAGGAAATGCCATTTCAGAGGTCCAAATTTCAAAAATTTTCAGGGGGGGCATGCCCCCGGACCCACCTAGGAATGGTTTGACTAAGGTGAAAAAAATTCTAGATCCGCCCCTGAGAAGTACATGCTGGTGAGCCAGCCCCAAAACAAAAAATATAGGTTGTAAATACTTGTCATCTGGTTTAAATTTCATAAACTGAATACAACACTCAGTTGACGCTACTCTTGGCTCTGGCTAATCTCTTTCGCAGCCACCAATTGCATCTCTTTTACTCTCCAATTCTAACTACCGTCTGCAAACTCGAGCAACAAATTCCTTTCCAACGTTTTGACCAATCAGAGTAAGACTTCCAATATCTGGAAACCTGACCTCCGACCTTAATTATAATTCTGGGAGTTTATGACGGCTACTGCACAACAACAACTGATCGTGTCACAAACAAAATTCTCGTCTTTAAGATTGCGAATGATAGAGTGTAATGTTTGTAAGTTTGATGAGTTAGTATACACCAGCAAAAGCAACTGAATTGGTCGTAAAGAACAAAGTTTCGTTGTTGTGAGTAGAGAGATTAAGACTGACGTAAACGGGAAACGGCAGAGAAGATCACGTGATAAATTGTTTTCCCGCCAGCCATTTGGCGTTCGCCGTTTCAACGCCAAGACGACTGTTTTCATGGAGACGGCAAACAGGCAGATTTCACAGTTCCCTGCTGGCAGAGGTATCTCTACAGGAAAGAGACCTCTGCAAACATCCGACACTTTTCCTGTCGCGCATGCGCGAAGTTACCCTGGCAACGAAGTTCAGAAACACGAGATATGCCTGAACATCACGAGGCGATAGCCGGGTGTTTCACCAGCTCTGTGAGTCGTCTTGTGACTTCCCAAGCACTGTAAACAACTTTAATATTGACTCTGTGACAAAGTATTCTTATTTCTTTACGGAAATAATGTTTTGAATAATAAATAAGAGATAAAAACAAGGTTACAGAAGCTCAACTGGCTTAAGAACGCTAAATTGTACACTCTAGCGCCACCACGTAAACAACTCGTTGGCAGTAGACAATCAGAATGTGTGTTGTACCAAACCTGTTTTCAAAACTGGTTTGACACGTCTAAGATCATGGACGATGGCTACATCAAACAAAGAAATGGATGTTTGCAGATGTCTCTTTCCTGTAGAGAGGCCTCTGCCAGCATGGAAATTTCACAGTCAAAATTTATAATATTTCCTCTCTTTCACGTCAATCAATCACGAGTTGTGTAAAATCATTAATTGCACGAGTTCGATGAAATATTATTTCTTGAAATATTTATTATTTCTGGAATTATAATATATATATATATATATATATATATATATATATATATATATATATATATATATATATATAGGGGTAATATTTCATCGAATTCCCCGAGCGAAAGGTCTATAAATGATAGATTATATCGAAACATATTAACCTTTCCAAAAAAAGCTTAAATAATGTTACTAAAGTTCGCTTAGCTTAACTTTTGTCCGCTTTTCATTGTCTGTATCCATTCTGTTGTCGTCTTAAGGCTTCTGGATGCATTGTTTGTTGCTTTCTTTGTATTCCCTGAATCCTTATTTTCTTGTAACCGAACAATCTTCTTGTCAACATCTGAATGTTCAGGCGAAACTTTTTCTTGTCTCGCCAAACTCCGCCATTGTTGATAGCTTCGTGAATCGTGCGTGACATTCACGCGTGGTACACGAACTCGAATACCCCAGCCACAGCGGGGTATTCGACTCGAATACCCCGCCAGAGTGGGGTATTCGAGGTTATACCCTGCTGTGGCGGGTAATTCTACGATAAATTAACTGGTCATGTGGTACAAATCAAGCTCTCTGACTGGATAATTTACAGTTGAGATATAATATTTGTCGTAATTTCCTTGTTCATTTGAATGTTTCGCGGCTATTATGGTCGCAAACAATTTTAACAATGGTCTTTCAACCAGTGAATTAATTTTCCAACAAGAAACCTTGCAGCAACTGGAAGAAGCCACAAACATCAAACTTGCTCAACAAAATACATTACTTTACCTTGCAAATGCGACACCGATGTGGCAGGGTACTCGACATTATAGCCCGCTACAGCGGGGTACATCACTTTCATACTATGAAGTGAGGGGTAATTCGATGATTAATTGACTGCTCACGCGGTACAAATCAAGCTTTCTGACTGGACAATTTACAGTTGAGGTATAATATAAAAAGATATATTACTACTTTCTCTTAGGAAAAATTCAAGATATCGTCGTATTAAATATATAAAATTCCATGCACACATAAAATTGTAGGTAAAATGTTACCTTCTCCAAAATTCCCTTCAGTAACTATGGTGTCCACCCAGTGGTCGCGGTCCGACTTGCTCTCAAACCGTAGTGACAGAGGTTGGGAAGCAGTAATGATCACAAGCTTGGGAGACTTGTTCTCCTTATCGATGCTTTCCATGCCACAAAATTCACGAAGCGAAAGGAGGAATTTCTCTTTGTGCTTGCTAATTGCGCTCAGGCGATCTTTGTATATGTACAAGTTAATGCGTGCTAAAAGTTAGGAAAAGAAACAGTCTAATGAGTCTATTATAATATGAAGTAATTATGTGGCATTTCATTCGATTAAAGAATAAAACACAATCCGAAAATCGTCATCTTGTGACTTGATATTCAAGTTAAAAACAAGATAAGACAAAATATTTCGACTTATTCCAAAGTCATTATCAAACCAATAATTTACGTTTTAATTATACTTTTAATTTACAATTTAATTATACTTTTGTCTTATCTTGTTTTTAACTTCAATATTAAGTCACAAGATGACGATTTTCGGCCGATTATGTTTTATTCTTTATTTTCTTAAATTGTCGGCTGGTTATGGTTTCTGGTCTATAATCATTCGATTACGAGTAAATTAGATTGGATTAGTTTAGGTTAGAGAATTATGAGTGGCACGTGGGGTAGCCCGGAAGACAAGGCTAGTACTTGGATGGGTGACCACCTTAAGGTGGCTCCATACAGTTTCTTGAAAAATGGAAAATACAAGTTTGAGTCCAAAACACGTGATTAAACAATACGGAAAAAGAATAAAACTAAATGTCATGCACAGTTAAACAGTCTGACAATCAAAAACTGCTACCAAATAAATAGCAACAGTTGTGCTATGGCAACAATAACGTTTTAAAATGGCTGCCAATTACCCTTCAAACTAATTTAATTCGGGAAAAAACTTTGGTGACCCCCAATTTTTTTTTCATTAAAACTTTCCTTGAAGTATGAGTAATCAGTAGGCCGATTTTTAAAAAATTCTGTAGAACGAAATTTTTTAAAAATTAACAAACATGATTTTTCCGGAAAAAAAATTATTTGTTCTACAGAATTTTTTTAAAATCGGCCTATTGATTACTCATGCTTCAAGAAAATTTTTAATGAATGGGGATCGCCAAAGTTTTTTTCGAATTAAATTAGTTTGAAGGGTAATTGACAGCCATTTTGAAACGTCATAGCAACAACTGTTGGTATTTATTTGGTAACAGTTTTTGATTGTCAGACTGTTTAATTATGCATAACACTTAGTTTTATTCTTTTTCCGAGTTGTTTATGCACGTGTTTTGGACTCTCAAACTTGTCTTTTCCATTTTTCAAGAAACTGTATGGAGCCACCTTAAATGGTCCCGTGTTAGTATCGAGTTGATGTAGTCTCTTTAAGTTTAGAGATTAGATTATTATTATTGTACCGCAATGTGGGCCAAACGGCTCTTCATTTACACACACGAGTCTCAAATCACTTGGGGGTATCTGCTCTCACTGGTAAAAACGTGTTAACCCTCCACCAACCAGCATCCTCTCACATGTCACTGAAAATGGTCACACTGCCTCACTTAATGATTTCAAAATCCTTTCATTTTGGCCTTCAATCTCTAAAGGCTACTAGTACGCGAGTCTAAACTTAAACCTTCTTTAAATGCCAATATTAGCTCCGTTCTTCTTTCTTATTTTGATTTTTTTCACCGCTTTACTTCCGCCTTTTTGAACATGTATGTAGTATAATACTCTTATATATTCACTCTGATGTTGCGCGATGCGACGAAACGTTAGTTCTACTCTAGTATATTACTCTTATTAATATGGCTTTGTTTTGTGTTTTCTGCTGGGAATTAATATTTTTATTACGATTACGTTTCCCGCCTAATAGACGTTCCGCTACGCTATACAGCAAAGCTACGGTTACACACACCAATATGTGTCGCAAGATATTGCGAGATAAATCGGTCACCCGGCTACACACATCAATTTGTGTTGAAGAAAAATCAAGTTTAAAAATAAACCAAGGATGGGCGGAGCTTGAACAAAAGAAATTTGGCATGATCGGTTACACACACCGATTTATGTCGCAACGGCATTGAGAGATAAATTAGTGTGTGTAACATACCCAGCGACACCAATTTATGCGTTGCTAATAATAATAATAATAATGGTCTATAATTAGAATACATCAAACGTGTATCTTTACAATCAAATTACTCCTAAGGATTTTTCAATGTGGCCGTGTCGAGGCATATCAAAGGCGCTTTAAGCAGCCGCCATACGACACAGTTCAGACCACGGATCCCTGCCAAGGTGTTGATTTTAGGGAGGGAGGAAAACCGGAGAACCCGGCGAAAAACCCTCGGAGCACAGGAGCACAACTAAACTCTACTCACATGAGTTCGAAGCTCGAGAACGGGGCTGTTCCCAGACGGTCACCCATCCAAGTACTAACCCCGTTCAACCGGGCTTAACTATTGGTGAGAGGCAGCGCCCTGACAGCACACGCCATCCGTGCTCCCCCTGAAGCATTGCAAGATTTTGATAAGGGATCAAAAACTTGCAACGAAAATCTGCAACGCCGCACAAATCGATAAGTGTAACATACCTGTCGCCGATTTGTGTTGCAAAGCTTAAGACGTTCCGCTACGCTACGTTGTAAAGTGCTACGCTACTTTTTAAGACGTTACAATACGTTGTAGGACGTTCTGCTATACATAGTAAGCTGTACGCTAGTATGACGCCAAAACCAAATATGCTGTCCGTCGGTCGCATTGAACTCTAAATAAACTGGAACGATAACTCGCTTGCACGTTTTGAAGCTAACATGGGGCCGCCATGCACGTCAAACCCGGTCCCTTTTACTGTATAACCGAGAGAAAATTTGGTGAACTGGGTTGCAAAAACAGCTTGAAATCAAAGAAAAACTAAACTTGTTAACCACTTTTAGGCTTAAATCAAATTCCAATATACCGTAGAGTAGGCGAACACTGACATGACGAGTAAAAACAAGGAAAACAATAAAAATATAAGCTCTCAAATGAAAGTCAACAATACGCAACCAAAATTGCCATTGGTTTGGACAAATATAAAGAAAATACATATGAAATCCAGGTTTAAAATGAAGAGGTTGTTTATAAAAACAGTCGGGTTTTAAATTTCTCAATTTTCAGTAGGAAAAAAACAACAAAATGCACTTTACCGTGTGTTATTACAGCTCTGGAATTACTCTTCGTATCGAAAATGTTAGATTTAGCATTTCCACAACTGAAACTTGAGTTAAAGCTATAATTTAGCATTATCTTATTACTAATTCTTGGCAAGACAACCTTCAAACGTTTGAGATAACAAAGAAAAATAAGAGAAACCTGCATTTTCCGTACGAGTTTCGGACTCGAATTTTGCTTTTGTTCGGCAGATATTTCGTCATTCAATCCATTTTCGTGTGTAGAAATTGTTCAGGTACAAGGCCAATAAGCCCAATACATACTATCTTCTTCGTTATCATCTATAACAAAACTTTAGGTCTAAAAAATGGTTGTTTTTTGCAGCGAGTTTTCAGTTTTTCATTGTGCCTCTCATAGGTTCTGTTGACGTCAGACGTGCAATGGCGACCCCCAGCGGCCGGAAGTTTGACTTCACCCAATCATAGGGCCTTTCTTATGGAGTTAGCGTTCCAGTTTATTTAGAGTTCAATGGTCGGACGTTATAAGATGTTACACTATACGTTATATAAGATATTACACTATAGCCTAGTTTCTAGGCCTTCCTCGGTTGACACGTTTCGGAAGTGATCCGAACCACAGAATAGAAAGACAACCAGAAGTCCGACTCGCGTCGGAACCTTTGAAGTTTATGTCCTCGCGCATGTCGCCTCGCGCATCTTGATTCCTCGCCATCCTACGCCGTCCTGGCAAGTTCCCCCGGCAGTTTGGACCCTCAAAAGAAGGTTAAAACTGCCGGGGGAACTTGCCAGAATTGCGTAGGATGGCGTAGAACATTGCGTAGGATCGCGTAGGATGGCGTAAAATATCGCGCATGCGCATTGAAGAAATGCGGACCAGTTTTCACTCGAGTCGGACTTCTGGTTGTCTTACTATTCTGTGTCCGAACGGACCCGCTGGGGAAGGCCTAGCAACATTCGTAAACACTTTCACTTTACAGCTCAGTTGTTTATTGAGGAAGAATTGTGATGTTATGACGTCCTAAATGTTTCCCGACACTTACTATCTCCATCTGCATAAAATAATACAAGCCTACTCACATCGGATAGACGAAGGTTCACTGGCCTAGCTTTCTTATCACTAGCTTTCCTTCTACAACTTATAGGCCTTCTCGTTTCCAGCCTCTCCCCAGTCTTCCCAAGAACCAAACCGACTACGCGGCCAAGCTCACGGCGAAAACGAAAGGCTTAGAAACTAGGCTAATTACATTATACGTTTTATTCTAAAACGTTTTCGTTTTATTCTAAAACGTTTTCGTTTTATTCTAAAACGTACTACGCTGTGAGTCTGCAACACTGTAAGACGTTGCGCTACATTGTTCGACATTACGCTACCTTATAAGACGTTACGCTTCACTCCAAGAAAGAATTTTTTAAGAACATTTTCTCCAAACTGGTAATAAAATGGCGCGTGAAATCTTGCTGTCACGTCAAACAACGGGCATCTGTAGAAATGCGCACGTCAATGACTTACGGTGCGTAACGAGACGCGTTGCCTCAAACTGCAGTGCCGTACATGTACATGTAGTTCGAGTTTGGAGTTATAGTTGAAAAAAGAAAGTTATAGTTGTATCAGCAAATGTAAAAAAAAAAAATTTCTTCAACATCGTCGCATTAAAAACAGAGTGACACTAAATCAAGATAGTCGCCCCGCTTTGCTGCTTATCATGCCATGTGGTCACGGATCTCGCAGAGAAACATGATTGATTCAACACAAATAGTAGATTTTGCAATTAAAATTCACTTCGATTTTTACCAAAACACTCGGTAAACGACACTGTCAAATCCTAACTTAGGATTTGACTGTGTCGTTTACCGAGTGTTTTGGTAAAAATCGAAGTCAATTTTACCTAACTGCTAAAATTCTAGAAATAATTTTGAAAAAATTCGTACAGGTCAATTAATGCCGTCCGTGACCGGTCACTAATAGCCTAGAGGGCTCGCGAATAATCCACTAAGTGGGAGAAGTTGCAGTGACAAAACAACAAAGACCATTTTAAAGGTTAATTTAAACAGAAGAAGCAAATTTGTTAATTTCACACCAAATAAATAAAAAACCCTATCATATTAAGAAAATGTGCTACTATTTCCATAGTCTTGCTTTAAAACCATAATTATAAGTAGAATAAACAGCCCTTACAACGCCCTTAAAAAAATTCTATAATTTGATCCCACAGGACTTCCCATAAGATATTGCATTTCCTATGAAAATTTATGCAAATTTCTAAACAAAATAAACATCCTGGCTAGTAATTTACTAGGACGTAAAAAATTTAAACAGAAGAAGAAAATTTGTTAATTTCACACCAAATAAATAAAAAAACCTATCATATTAAACAAATGTGCTACTATTTCCATAGTCTTGCTTTAAAACCATAATTATAAGTAGAATGAACAATCCTTACCACGCCCTTACAAAAATTCTATAATTAGATCCCACACGACTTCCCATAAGATATTGCATTTCCTTATGAAAATTTATGCAAATTTCTAAACAGAACAAGACGCCTGCTTAGGCGTTCACTCGGGCTACTCATAGCAATGCAACTTGGCGTAGCCTATTCACGAAACAGTGCAACAGCGTGCACATATTAAGCGTTTGTTAAAAAGTACAAAATAACCTACAGTGTTAGATTTGGTAAATTAGACCCAGGTACGTTAGCTACCAGTTCACCAGTCGTGTGTGAAAAAGCTGGATTGAACGAGCTACGAGACCGGCAAAACATTGGTGCAGTGGCCAGTGCAAACAATTCGACATGTTTTATCAGTACAGTACTTTTTTGCATTATTTGGTGCTACTCAACTCAGTAAGCAGTATATTACCTAGACGATCGACAACAAGCGAACGTACCGACGAACTATTAAAACTATGCACACACTCAAGAATCACATCGAGTTTATTTGGCAAACTTTATTAACACAACAATAATACCTAATTCAGACAATAACAAAGCAAATTACAAATATTAAAATTACCTCAATACATTTAAAGTTTTCCCTTTTAGCGTATTAAAACTTAAGTCTCTTCAGCACGAAATGTCAACACAGTATGTCTTGAGAGAAACGGCGGAATCTTATTACCCCAGATCGAAATTTATAAAATAGCTCACCATCTTTTTATAGTGTAGAATACTGTCATCAATGTCTGCAGTTGTAAGCGTTAGACCACTCACGTTCTCTGTTTCGGCAGTATTAACCTACAGTACTATACCATATTTCGATTGTTGTTTCAACACTGCCTACGCAGCACACTACTTTTATGATCAATAACAGTGTTCAGTACATGTAAGTCACTTGTGATCTTCTAAAAGCTTCAAACCAGGACACCAGGTCATCGAACACTCGAGCAATAGTGACCAGAGAAGATGGCGGCACATGAAGATGAGGAGCACACACGTGGTTTTGCAAAGCCTATCAGGATGATGCAATAATTGCAATTTGTCGACACAAAAAATAATAATAATAACAGAGCCGAAACCTAGACTCGGCTACCACAGGTAGCCCGAGTAATAAACATCCTGGCTAGTAATTTTCTAGGAAGTAAAAAATTGCCTATATCCTACAGGAATTCTTATAGCTAGATCCTCTAGCAATTTCTAGCAATTTGGTCCAATTTCTACTTCTAACAATTTCTATAATTATTTTAGGAATTCCCATTGAACTTTTTTACAATGGGTGGCTAGGTTCCATGGATGAAAAATGCACAGTGCAAGGGCTGGCTCTGGGAGTGAATTTGGGTTTTAGTCTTGTACTGTAGGTAATCTGTATAGGTCTAGTAAAAATTTGGTGACTGACTGCAATTAATACACCATTCAGGTCATTGCCTAGAAAACATGGTATCAAATAAATGTTTTCATTGACTAAACGCTTCATTAACTTTGTGTAAACTGTTACTTCTGATGAAGGCTTGTCTAAAAAGTTAGTACTTCATTCTCTAAAGGCCTGTTTACACAAGATAGTTTTGCTGCCATTTGTCTCATCCTGACAGGTGACAGTATTTGCATACAGTACACTGTAGGACCCATATTGCAGTATTTTAATTACTCATTACCAGAGACAAGTCGATAAAAAAAATTAAATTTACCAATCCAATAAATTCCGATACAATTTACTATCTTTTCACTGAAGTGTCGGTTCAAAGACAGAATGATGTACTATGTACAGTGTCAAGTCATCTGAAACTATTGCTCACGTGTCTACAGTATGAAATATAAAATGCATTCAACTGCAATCGTGTAATTTTAGCAAAAAACCCAACAACTTGCAATGCTCTGGTTCTACAGTAGTAGACATAATTGTATATTGTTTGGAAAAGATAATGTGATCAGTAATCATCAGTGAATCATTTGCAAGACAGAGTTTAAGTTTAAGATGAAACACAGTGCAATTGATGGAAGTTGCAAACAAAAAAATGTTTCACCTAACAAGAAACATGACATGTTAAACATGATGCACCATATGTATTAAATTAAATAAATTTGACAGTTTCTTTGTGGAAGAGAGTCCATCTAACATTAACAACTTTAGTTGGTATTTTTCTTGACAAAGAAAAGGAAATATCACAAGTATAAAAGCCAGAATGAGAATGGTATTTATCAGACCACCAATACATGTTGATGTGATCAGCTGATAACAAACCAGCTTGAAAAATGCTGATTATTGGCTTCTACCACCCATATTCCAATTATCGGCTCATTCCTAGCCATTATGGTAGATAATAAAATTTGTGTAATAATACGTCAGTACACTGTAACTGTAAAGTAGCTGAAACAGGCCTTGTCATTGCTTTTTGCCCCATCCTTAATCATCATTAATTGTTGAGATTTTAAAACTGTGGGCCCCAGTGGCTGTCACAATATACAGTACACCTAACAGAGCCTATCAGAGTATATACATGACAAATAAACATTAAAATTAAATTGGTTCCATGCATAAATACATAATGCTATACACTAAATATTAAACCCACTTCTAACTGAGTGGGTCAAACACATCTACCAGTTTTATTATTTTACCTGATATCAAACACCAGAATGAGAAGATTTTGCTCATGAAAGGGAAACCCTCTTGATCCAGTCTAGATATTAACGCTTTTGGAATTTTCCTGTCCAAATTGTTCTGACTTAATATTTAGTATTAAGCTGGGCATTAGCCTGCACTCACATTGGGGAGGCCCTGATGTGAGGTGGCTGTATTCACAGGCTAGCCAGGCATACAGTATACTAGAAAAAATTTCTGAAACAAATTACCAAAACACAGTTTCAGAAATAAAAGTTTCCAGTGTACATGTATGTTGAAAAGTTTCCAAAAGTTTGTTTCAGAAACTATTTTTTGAAACAAGTTTTGGAAAGTGTGTTTTGGAAACTAATAATTGTTTCAGTGTATGATTAGTTAAATGATTTTATTAACCTCTGGGAAAACCTTAGACAAATTAAGCCAAGTTAAAAGCTACAGTATCTGTCCAACGGTACTCTTTCCTGTTAAAATTGATATTAACAAATCACTAGGTCATGCAGCAACTGTTCCAATTTATGTTATACATTAAATAACAAGACTCAAAAGCTGGAAAGTGACTGTATTTTGGTAAGACGTTTCCACCAAAGTATTCTGAAACTGGCCTTTCAACAACAATGATGCAGTTTACACTTGAAATTGCTGTAATTTTGACAGGCAGGTAGCTAACATATTTTTTAATCGTTAGTAATACTTCAGAGTACAGACAGCGATTCATCTTACTATGCAATTTACAGCAGTTGTAACTAAAGACTTAAAACTGTGTCATTTCTATTCCCATTGCCAACAGACTACACAGTCATGCAATTGTTGATCATCCAAGCTATGGACAAGCTAGAAAGAAAATCTCAATTCCATATTAATTCCATAAGAGGGAGGGATGAGGGATCGAATTTATGCAAAAGAAGTCAAGTGCTAGATATTGCAAGCAGAATATAATTTGCGCTGATTACACCTCCTTGACAAGACTTCTTCGTATTATAAACCGAGATATTCCTAACTTATAGACCTCTGTTTATCAATTCAATTTTAAGACAACAGAAGGAGGAGGAAATTTCTGTAATTCCTATCGATTCAGCGATGCTCTATACATAATCGTTAAACGTGTTCTTTGAGCTGGCTTCTATTTGTCTGTCTGAGACTATTTACGATTCAAATGAGCAACTTGCAGCTGTATTGCCCAGATCAGGAAATCAATCCATATAAAACGGCATATTTATTAATGTCCAAGACATCTCTTACGTTTGCCAATATACACGGCATCCGATGACGAGACGTATTTTAGTTATTTATACGAATATTAAAAAAAGCCGTCACGATGAAGTTTGGGCAATTAGAGTGTCCATTATTATTAAGTATAAAAGGTCCTGTATGAGACACTGAAGATTTTAGTTTGCCTTCTTTTGGACTTAATCCTTCTCTTAACACTGAAAGATTTCAATAAGTCCTGAGACCTGCGGAAGTAAGAACCAGCAGAATGTGCAAGTTCACTTCCCTTGCCTGCTATTTGTTGTTGCACTTTGAAGCACAGATTTTCGTTCACTAAACGATATAAAACGGTTAAACGTCGGTTTCATCGCCCCAAATTAACTTGAACCGTTTTTTGTTCGACGTAATTCTAAGCTAAGACTTACCAGACGCTGGATTCACCCTTCGCAAAACGACCCATCGTGACTTCCACTGTAAAAAAATCAAGTTTAAAAATACAACAAGCTCAGTGACACTCTCTTTCCAAACGACGTATTCATGTATTAACCCGTCGACAAGTGACAAGAGTCCTTACCTTTCTTTTCGTCTTGACGAGCAAATTGTGCTGTATAATATCCATACGAGCTGTCGTTAAACATACAAGCTTGTCAAAGAAACTCAAATACAAAACACTAAATTTCTATCACCCCTGTTTTGATGTGCAACAACTGAATGGCTCTTTGGCGGAAGTTGCTTATCACTTTTCACCGAAAAGCACCATGGGATATGCCTAGAGAGGTAGTGTTTATTTCTCGCAACAAAATGTTGGTATAATTGGTTACTGTATTGTATTGTATGCACGAAAGAGTTGATTTTGCAGCATTTTCAGGAGTTTCCTACCCACCTATTTTGTTTTTCAACTAGATTTTCTAAAAAGACGATGTTATTGTGTTCGACTATTATAGTGAATATCACCACTTCTCAGGTTCAAGTGGCGAAACACGTCAACAAGGCCAATACATGTCAACGTATTATAGAGTTTATATTTATATGCTCAGAGTATTATGCTCTAGTCTGATAACTAGATGACAAACCCCACTGATTAATCATTACGAAATCACGTGACGTTAATTGTGGTCTATTTATAGTATTACAGTTCGACCTCGTGCAGAGTTTCAACTAGAGTTGCAACCGTCGGGAGCCAGATTGCTTTCGTGACAAAGAAAAAAATAATTAATGAAAGTTAACGTTACTGATAATCGGTAGATTATTATAAACGGCGTTGGTTTATAATAATAGACCGGTGGAGGCTAAGGGGAGCTTGCTAGTCTTCTCACCATATTTATATCTCCTAAAAATACCAGATTTGGACCCTCGGCTCTGGTCCTTTCAGTTCCCCGATGAAACTAAAACCCAAATTGCCCTATTTTGCGTCTTCCTTTTACCCTTGAGCAGCTGTCTGGGTATAGTATTGACGTCGACCATCAGTTCCACTTTGCAGGGGCGGCAATTAATGGCGAGCATTTTTCAGTCAACATTTTTCAAAGATATCGACAGAATTCAGAAGAATTCTGTGTAAGTGAACTTGCCAACTAGTTCTGAACGGAAGTTTTAAACATGTTGATGAACGGTACAGTATCATGTTTGCACATGACGGTGATATTGGCCTGGTACAATAACATCGTTGTCTTTTGAATCTCAAGGACAATAGACCTTTTCACCAATAGCGGCGCCATCTTGAATTCGCAATGCATTGTGGTCTATCCAGTAGTGTTGAGACACAATGCGGTAATTTTTTCTTTATAAATACTTTCGTGGCAACAATATCAAAAATAATAATTGTCATTTTGGTAAAAGCAACAATTCTCGGACGTGTAAGGATAGATTCATGACAAATGTATCCTCAATACGTACGAGAATTATTGCTTTTACCAATATGACAACGATCATATCTAGACATTGATTGTTGTCATGAAAGTGTTTATCAAGATCTAGAAAAAATTACCGCATTGTGTCTCAACCGTGGTCTCACACCCTGGATAGACCACAATGCATTGCGAATTCAAGATGGCGCCGCTATTGGTGAAAAGGTCCTAATATGTCAGAAATATACATTATTCAATTTCGTTCCACGTTCATGCAATCTCCTTTTTGAATGATACTGTCATGTGCATACGATTTTTTTGGGCTGCTGGTTGCGAATTTATTAGGGGTTGCATACATATTTGAATTTGTTTTTGTTTTGTTTTGAGGCTGAGCAAAACTCGAAAGTAATTAGAAAATTAACGTACGTAGAGATCTTCATATAAATGTTGAAATACAGACTTACTGCATATATACAGAAAAGTTGTGTTATACATTACTTTTGGTATCAGACATTTTAGCCAAAAGCGGCTTTGTGTTGGCTGGGGACAGGGGCGTGGCGAAGGAATCACGAGGGGGGGGGGGGGGGAGGTCATATGATACTGACCAATTTTTGCAATGATAAATGAACATTTTCATATCAGAGACATAGTACGTAAAAAAGCGAGAATTGAGTCGAAAAACTTGCAATGTATAAACAGGTATTTAGGAGCTGGGCAAAACAAGACAAGACAAAAACATTTTATTTTTATGGAAACCATCAAAAGTAGTCACTGAAACTCTGAAAGTGTTCTGCATGTTAATCTAAAACGAACCAATAAAGCGGAAAACATGTTTAACAATTACAGTGGCAATCAGCAGCAGCAATTCCTCGTTTGACCAACTATTTGATATTTAGAATTATTGGGGGGGGGGGGGGGGGGGCACCCTCACGTCACCACGTCCCATGCTAGGGTAGTGCTATTGTGAAAGCCTTGAAAGCCAAAATTCAATATTCCACGCAAGGAAACTCGATCATCAATTAAATACAAAAAGAATCCTTGTTCTCTCCAACTAACAATACCTGAACGTTTAGGCAATTTTCTGAATCTCTGAATCTGTAGCCTAATTAAAAGCCCGTTTACACAGCGATTTTTCTCATTCTGACGCATGCGATTGAATGGACGTCTCAACGAATGTATTGAGCAAATGTGAAATGTCCCATGCATTCTTAAGTCAATCCATTCGATCGCATCAGTCAGGAAGAGAAAAATCGCAGTAAAAATCGCCTGCATGTGTAAACGAGCCTTAGATTGCCTAATCTCGAAGTCGACGTAAATTAGTTTATAAAAAGTAGCAAACATTTGGATCGATTTTCTCTTAATATATAGATCCGTTCGGGAAGCTATAACAAACACTCGTACAGTAAGTGTTGTCTCCCGATATTTAAATACAGCCACACTAGCTAAAAAAACTTGGCTTCGCTTCGTATATTTTCAACCTGCTTGGCTGTATTTAGAAATCAGAGAAAGAACACTCACTCATGTTGCTGCAAGTACTAATTATCCTGGTGTAACAGGCACCTCAGTTTTAAAATGACGCAATATTTTTGCGAATAATAGGTTACGCCTTGGACCTACTATATTGCAGCCATCCATGCACCGCAGTTTATTTCCGTAGCTCGTTAACGGTAGGGTCCACTCAGTCCCCTAACCTAGTCACTTGGTGCTGCGCATGTTAAAGTGCCTATGAAACGAAAATTTTTATTTGATATTTTCGTTTATAAAACGGGATTAAAAATTAGGTTCTTGTTAAAACTTAATGTCGCGCCTTTCTACACCCCAAAATCTCAGTCAAATATGATAAATCTTATGCGACAAATTCCACGCGGTCGGAAATATGTGCATTAGCTTGTGACGTAAATACCTTTGCAAAATTCCTATGGTCTGCTGTAAACAAAGGCGTTTGTAAAGGTATTTACGTCACTAGGGATTTAGGGTGAAGGAAAATTCGAGTGTGGAATATATACATTTTAAGTCCAAACCGGGAGCAGTTGCGAAAAATGCAACTACACAGGCCCTCCGGCAGGAATTGAACCCACGACCTTGCGATACTAGTGCAATGCTCTGACCACTGAGCCACGGAGGCCGTTGCCGAGAGCTTGATCGCGAGTTCTGTATATATAATAAGGTGGTAATGCCAGGAGAGAATTGGGTATATTATAAATGATATTGGGCATTTCACTCGATTACATAGCATGTTCTAAGGATTTAGGGTGAAGGAAAATTCGAGTGTGGAATATATACATTTTAAGTCCAAACCGGGAGCAGTTGCGAAAAATGCAACTACACAGGCCCTCCGGCAGGAATTGAACCCACGACCTTGCGATACTAGTGCAATGCTCTGACCACTGAGCCACGGAGGCCGTTGCCGAGAGCTTGATCGCGAGTTCTGTATATATAATAAGGTGGTAATGCCAGGAGAGAATTGGGTATATTATAAATGATATTGGGCATTTCACTCGATTACATAGCATGTTCTAAGGATTTAGGGTGAAGGAAAATTCGAGTGTGGAATATATACATTTTAAGTCCAAACCGGGAGCAGTTGCGAAAAATGCAACTACACAGGCCCTCCGGCAGGAATTGAACCCACGACCTTGCGATACTAGTGCAATGCTCTGACCACTGAGCCACGGAGGCCGTTGCCGAGAGCTTGATCGCGAGTTCTGTATATATAATAAGGTGGTAATGCCAGGAGAGAATTGGGTATATTATAAATGATATTGGGCATTTCACTCGATTACATAGCATGTTCTAAGGATTTAGGGCCTGTGTAGTTGCATTTTTCGCAACTGCTCCCGGTTTGGACTTAAAATGTATATATTCCACACTCGAATTTTCCTTCACCCTAAATCCTTAGAACATGCTATGTAATCGAGTGAAATGCCCAATATCATTTATAATATACCCAATTCTCTCCTGGCATTACCACCTTATTATATATACAGAACTCGCGATCAAGCTCTCGGCAACGGCCTCCGTGGCTCAGTGGTCAGAGCATTGCACTAGTATCGCAAGGTCGTGGGTTCAATTCCTGCCGGAGGGCCTGTGTAGTTGCATTTTTCGCAACTGCTCCCGGTTTGGACTTAAAATGTATATATTCCACACTCGAATTTTCCTTCACCCTAAATCCTTAGAACATGCTATGTAATCGAGTGAAATGCCCAATATCATTTATAATATATTTACGTCACTGTTCGTCTCAGGCCGGGCATAAATTGTCGCATAAATCAGGGTCGAACAAGTTACTGGAAAATGGATTTTCTAATAGATTTTACTTGAGCAATATTTTAATACAGATTCTTAGATTTTCATATTTTCCAGTCACAAATATTAGGGAAAAAATTTTGTTTCATAGGCGCACTTTAAATACTGTTTTAATGAGAATCACCCAAGCCGACTAGCCGAGAGTAGTGGTTAGCGTCGAGGGTTGTGGAATTTGGTAGCAGCAAGTTTTTTTAATCGAACCTTTTATTTTTGAACTTCTATTTTCTTTTCTTTGTAGTTAACCTTTTTTCTCCTTCTTCGTAGATCTTGATTGTGTTCGAACTTAATATAGGTTTAGCCAAAACGTTAGTATTAAGGACAGCTAGCTACCTGCGCGTCAGATTAGCGTACACGCCTGGCAGTAAACACTATAGTTGCATATAGTGGGTCGAGTTCGGTTTCTGATTAGGGTTAGGGGTTTTGTGTCATAAATATATAATCGAGGTTTGCGGTTAAAGTCATGCAAGCAAAAAAAAACAACACCTGTAAGAACAGAAATTACTGTTCGCAGAAATGACTGGGCTGCCATCGACCGTTTGGATTGGCAAAATTGCTACACCGCAACCGACTACTGATAGGCGCATTGCACGCTGTAACCCTCTTCTGCATGGATCTGGTAACCAGTTGTTTGATAACTCAATAAAAACACGCATGCAGACGCCTTTGTAAAACAAACGGCCAACCCAAAAGGACAAATGTGACAAATTGCACAAAAAATTTCTAGGTGTCAGTGAACTATGTTTAATACGTCGATTATATCACATAAAAGATTACAAAGGTATATATTTACAAAGGTAAATATGTTCGAGTAGGCAACTTAACCAAAGGGCTGTTTACATGAGCCGGGCTAGCCCGATTAACTGGGCTCACGCGATTGATTAGGATCGTACTGTGGTTTTGAAACTCGCATAAACTAAATGCACAAAGAAGAATTGGTTTAGTTTAGTTTAGTTTAGATGTAAGCCAATCCTAACGCTGATTCAAATCTCCTTTTGTGGCCGAGGAGATAATTTCGTGACACGAGTCAGCCCAGTTAGCCCGGGTCATATAAACAGCCCCCAAGTCTCAGAAAACAAAGCGTGATGGAGTTTTTGTAAAACGGGGGGAGGGGGGATAGACCTCAAAACGTAAAGGAAGAAAGTAGCAAAATTTCATATCATTTCACATGTCAAATACAAAACAAACGTATAATTATCTGAAACTTATTTTTAAAACACTAAAATGCACCCGTTCTCCCCCCCCCCCCCCCCCCATTTTGTAAATTTGCATAAAAAATGTCAAACATCTGATTAAATAAAATGAGAAAACTTCACATGTCGAAGTATACGACGAAGTAGTAATTGTACTTATTGGACCTATTTCCATTGACGAGTTGCTGGATGATTTGTATTATTCAGCTAGGATTTCCCGGGGGAGCATGCCCCCGGACTACCCTAAAAATGTATTCTGATTTTGGCTCCCCCCCCCCCCACCCCCTTCAAAATCCTGGCTACGCCCCTGGCTAGGATGTGTTCTTCCACTGAAGGGTACACTTCAATGAAAAGTACATTTTACTAAGTATATTTCGACATATAGCGAAGCTCTACCCCTTTCCTGTTAGGGAAACTGTAGTCAAATGAGTTGCTTTTAAATAAAATGGCCTTGATTATAATGTTTGGTAACATATAATAAGTGTCTGTGAAGTGAAAAATTCCTATTACATACAATTATCAAAAAATCAAGAACGTGGTATGTACTTTTCGAGAAAGCTGGCCTAAAAAGAACCCAACAAAAAAACAACAAAATAAAACAAGGCGCCAGTCGGTGACACATTAGCATTCATTTGACGTTTCCTATTGGTCAATACCTAAAACTTAGGAGATCTTAGAAGAATATTTACCCTTGTACGTGTATGTATTAACCTGCATATATATAGAAATTTCGTAATGCATAGTACAAAGTATAAACTCGTTTTAGCCTACAAATTTTGCAATAAATGTGTATAGAATATAACAAGATTGAAAGTCGGTGGCAATGAAAATGAATAATAATTCATCATCTACTAAACTTACCCAGCTAATTAACTACTGTATACCACTAAAACATATATGCCGTGCGACAGTCGATTGTTCCATAATTGTTCCACAAACTAATCTGATAACAAAGAGCAGCACAAACACATTGCACATGCTCCAGCTAACATGGCCAGACACGTATCGTCTTCTTGCTTCTGTTGTTGTCGTCGCCTGTCTTCGTAGACGTAAACAGTTTGCGGCTGTTGTCCAGCGGGATAATGAGCCGCCGACCCATATGGTCCAGGTGCACCAGGTCCATACGGCCCATGACCTGGTGGTCCTCCATAATGTTGCTGTGGATACGGCGCGGGTCCTGCTGCGTCATACGGAGGTGGTGCTCCTTGATAGTGCTCGAAGCCGACATTGCCGCCTTGTTGTGGGTAAGGAGGACCCTGTGGGTTGTAGGGTGGTTGATTCATTGCAATGGTAGGGGTCTGTTAAGAGCGTATTCTTCTTTAGCAAACACGGATCAGCAATGTATTAGTGCCACGAATACCTTTTCAAAAAAAAACACAAAAAAACAAAACAATCAGTAATTTGGAGTTTAAGATGGCTCTCTAAAATTTCTTGTAATATGGGAAAATGTAAATGTCAACCTTGAAAAGTCTACATAGATATTTCGTAAATGAATGAAACTAAAGTCTGGCGCACATGCAACGATTTTAGTCGGCCGATTTTAATCGGTTGGTCACACACGCCATGATGCAAGATTTTGACCGATTTTAATCAGACAATATCAAACTAGTTTGATAAAAATTAAATAAAAATTGCGATAAAAGATCCGATAAAAATTTCTCAGTATGACGCCACACACGTTACGATTTTATCAAAAGCCCAAAATTTAGTTGGCCGGTAAAAATGTGGATAGAATAACGTTCAGGGCATCAAATATTGTTAATGGGTAAAATGTTTCATCTGTTGCCAATTGATTACTTAAAGAAAATGAAGTGTTTAAATGGAAAAAAAGATTAAAATAAATAAAAATCGGGGGTCACCAGCTCATTTGCAAAATTGGATTAAACACCAATTCTCAAATATATTTGTAAAACGTTCTTGTTGTCATAGCAACTGTTGAAACACTTTATTCATTAACGGTATTTAACGCCCTAAACGTTTTTCTATATATAACTAGTTTCACTCTTTTCATTCTGTACCGGACTTATAGAGAGTATCAAAATTAATTAACCAGTTCGCATCCACAAAGTGAAAATTATCTCATGGACAGGAAAATATAATTCCAGCAGAGACAGTCCTAATGATATTCAGTTCACTCAGCTGGTAACATGTGAAACCAGGGTTTTTGGACCTGGATTCAAAATTACTTAACAGTTGACACAAATATCAAACTCAAAGCACTCTTCAGAAGCTGTACGTAAAATTTATTAGGTTTAATCAGGGAGGCACACCACTGAAGTTAAGTCAAAAGGGGGAAAACGTTAGGCGCGTTCGTTGGCAAAGGACTGGGTCTAGTACATTTGCCAACCAATTGACTGAAATATCATAGGTAATGGCGGCCCCCATGTGGTTACCAAATTTTTCCGCCAATGCTCCCTCTAGTATTTATATGATCTCTATGGTTAGTACTCGGATGAGTGACCATATTAGTTAGCTTCATTGAGTAGAGTTGTTGGTTCTCTCCTGTCAGTCCTGTGCCTTGAGGGTTTTTCACCACTGCAGGTTCTCCGGTTTTCCTCCCTCTGTAAAATCAATTTAACCCCATAGCTCTCCCAGTTAAAATCTACAAACTAGTTGCATCAAAGGAGTGAGGGCCATTAGGTTATCAGTATCTAAATACTGTCATGTGTTAACATCAATGAATAAGGTCGCTTACTTAATCACCAGTCCACTGATATGAGGCATATATGTTCACCGGCCATATATTAAAAATTGAGCGAAGAGCTGGAAACTAGATTGACAGATTGTCAATGCACAATCGAAGATTTCTTTTCCAAGGCATTTATTTATTCACAGGAGTTGGACCATGCCATTTAACAATTAGATTATCAGCTCAAAATTTCTATGAGTGAATAGTTAACTGATGAGTGAGAGTGGAGTGGAGTGGAGCATAGAAATTGAGAGTGAAACTGAATAATGACTAATTGTTTCAATTAGGAGAGAGTAAGTCCAAATTATTTTAAAAAACAAAGCATAACTATTGTCTCCTTGACCGTACAAGTCCTGGTAGTTAATTTCCTACTCGCTATTTATTTAACAACCATTGTCTGTTCAGTTATAGATGCAAAGATGACGTCAACACGTGGTAAGAACAAAAATGTGGCCCACGAGACACAGTTGCGAGGGTCAGTCAGTGCTGATGTTCTTACCTAGTTTTTACCATGTTGTTTGTTTTAACAGACTTACTAAACTTTCCCAGCGAATTTTCAGAGCATTGAAAAAGATAAATCACTTCATCTGACCATGGTGGTCCGTGATCTATACAAATCAAGCAATGTCATTGGTTCGTGATGTTGCAGTGAGATCCGTGATCGGTTTAGAGAAATCAGACCACGTTAGTGATGTAATCTGCATGTGCATGTGCATCTGTCCTTTTATAGATCATGGCTATCGACCAATGAAAATGCACATGCACATACTATTTAAATTATTGTATAACAACAAATAGATATCAAGTAGAGTACCCAATCAGATTGCAACATTTGCACTAGTATACTTGTAAGTTTTTATACTAATATGATTATTACAATCCGGTATGAAACATTTTGAAAGAAAGCTTGTTCTCAAGTTAATGTGGGTCAAGTAAATAGAATGAAATTGAAGAAATATCAGTGAGATAATTGATATGCTTCTTTGGTGAAATGCCTGTAAATTAAGATCTGTCAACTGTGGGGATTGGGAAAGGCTACTGCAGCTGGGGAACAAGGCAGTGCAATATGCCACTGTACTGCCTACTGGCCTTTTAAAAAGAGAAAAACTGGAAACAGTCACCTGTTGATAAGCTTCTTGGCTTGCTTGAAGTTTATAACTAATTTCTGGCCAAAAAGAGTCCATTTATTGTTTTACACTACACGACACCAGGCAACTTTAATTGTAACAAAAGGTATGCTATGCGTATATGTATCTGTGCCAAAACCCATCAGAAGAGAATTAGTCTAAGTGCCTCTTTACAAGAGTAGGGTTACCCAAGCACGTTTAGTAGGGATAATTCACAATAACTCACCTACCTGGGACTTTTGCTAGTTCCAGGCTTCTTGCCTGCTTGTCATTAGTGTTTGGTAACCACATCTAATAAAGTTGACCCAGGCAGCAAGGTGACCCTTATACCTGTGAAATTTTGCTTGTAAATTAACCCAGGCTAACTTTGACCTGGGTGCCAGCCTGGGTATTCCTACATGTACCTCCCTGTAAACAGGCCCTAAAAGACACTCCCAAATTTGCTTCAATTCCTATGAAACAATGGCATGAACTTGAGGCTGGCAATTAAATCATATTACAATTTCATTGCCAACCTAGCTTAAATGTATTCACTATTATTATTCATTGACTATTGTTCACACCCACTGTAGCAAATTCTGGAAGTGTCTATTAATCCAGTTCAGTTATTGTAATAATATGTGAATGAGTTGACAGGTCAATCCCTTGATATTAAAAAGATCATGAGGCAGCTTGTGGCTTAATTACTACAGTAGATACAACTTACAGCAACCTATTTAAATAACCAGTCAATGACAACATGTGTGTACTGTATTGCTATATTTATAAATAAACTTTATTGCATCAAAAATGTAAAATTATACTACCAGTTGTGAAATATATACTTGTAAGTTTCCTCCAAAGAAGATTGTTTGTCCTCCAAAGAGGATTGTTTGTCTGGGCCACCTTGAAGATGGTCTTTCATAAACACGTGTTGGCCTGACTCATAAATTACATGTAGTCACTTTTCAATCATTCAGTAACACACAAAAACTGTGCACTTGCTTAGTATGATCTAAGTTTACTATTACTAAGTTTACTATAAATAATGTTAAAAATACTTGCCAGTTGTACCAGCATTATTGTCATCATAATATGTATTGTCTTTCTTCGAAAATAGTATGCATTGCTCTTCACTAGCTTCAAATTCGTATTATTTGAAATATTCGAAATATTATAAAGGAACACGATCAGGGATTAAAGAAGACTTGTTTCCATCTTTCAAACTGACAGTTTGTACTTGATGCTAAAAAATTCCGAGCTTTGATTGGCTGTGATTTAATCATCGTGCCTGGTTAGAGTTATGCAAAAAAGCTAACACACACACACAACACAATAGCAATATATCTGCTGCGCAGATACAAAAATGAGATCCTTCAGACATGCTAGGCAAGGAAATATGGGTTAACAAGTGATTAACCCACTGCTGCTCAAACAACCCCAGAACCTCTTTATTGTTGTACTCTGTCTACTGTAACACCAGACAATTTTACTCAAAGGAAGAACCCTCAATGCATGTAGCATTTCAGTAGAGGGAGACAAGCTGAGGAAACACTTGCCACCAAGCAATTCAGAAAAATATATGCGTTCATCCACAAATGCAGCACTTCAATCTCATTAGCTATTAAATGTTAACAAATTTTCTTCTGATAAAGTTGGTTTCACCATCATATCAAAACAATTTGTTATATTTCAATTCCTATTTGTTATATATAAAATTTGTTATACATGTATTTGTTTAATATATATATATATATATATATATATATATATATATATATATATATATGGGCAATTCCACATGAGAGTTGAAAAAAAATAAATTTTGGACTAAGAACCTTTTGTCAAAAGTAAACATTTTTCATATCTATGTACCTCAAAGTTTATAAAAATGTTGAAGTCGGCTTTTTCGGGGGGGGGAAGTCGGGGGGAGGGGGGGAAGCCCTGGGGGTCAAAATGTTTGCATATTTTAACCACAAAAGTTATCAAAAAATGCACACATCTTAACATTAAATAATATTAACAACCAAGACAGGTGGAAAAAACAATCTACACATTTTTTTGCAATTTTATAAGGGTTGCTTTGAAACAGCAAAGTTTTTTTGGAGATTATGTTTGGCATGAAAAAAAAATACTGGGGGTTGTTCGAAGTTGAGATTTCGTTGCGGACGTTACACAATCACAGTGGGTAACATAGGTTTTTTTAATCTCATAACATAAAGCAGTATCATTTTACGCATTCTATTACTCAAGTTTAATTAACAAACTAAAAGTAACATAAAAATAATAAAAAACATTAACCACTGTTTTCTAATTTCCAGGAATTGCGTTGCGGACGTTACATAACTTGTGTTGCAGACGTTACGTTGCAGACATTACACAGTAAAACACCGAAGGCATATTGATCCTTAAGTTTCAAATATCTATCCTGGAGTTTCAAATATCTGTCCTGGGTAAAAAAGTCAACATTTCATATCAGCTATTTAAAGCTGTCTCAAACATACAGCTAAAACAAGAAATATTTTTCTTCTTCAGGAAACTTTTTTCATCAAAAGTGGCTGTTTCTAAATTTTGAAAACTTACAATGGTTTTCTTGGCTTAATAATACAATACAATACAATACAATACAATACAATACAATACAATACAATACAATACAATACAATTTATTAAAGTCAGTAACGTGGGATAAGGTTACCCTTACATCCGAGCCAGAGGCTCATGTTTAAAACATCAACAACAACAATTAAACAGCAATTAAAACTTAAACGTTTTACAAAACACTTGTTGGCCTTTAAAGAGCAATGGCCCTCAACGACTGCCGCTTTAAATGTTCATGTATTTCTTTGTTTCATTACAAGAGAAAACAGTTTCTTGACTTCTCCATGCTTATTGATATCAAATGAATTGCTGCCTTCCAAATGCACAGGCCCATAGAGCAGGTTAACCCACATGGGACAATTTAATTTCTTAACGGTTAGGGTTAGGATTAGGATTAGGGGTACATGAAGTATATACTTTATGTTTTTATTGAGATGCCGACTTTGAACCATCCCAAGAAACCTGGAAAGGCCCAGGTCTGATGTGAATATGTAAAGCTTTCACACTGTGTAACGTCCGTAACGGGGAAGTGTAATGTCCACAATGGCTCATTTTGTCTTCTTGGTAAAAACAGAGAAAATAATTTCAAATACTGTGACATAAAAATTAAACCTCAAACATATGTTGATATGTGCAAACTCAAATAGTTCCCCTAAATGTTCTCATTTCATAGGAAAATACGATCAAACATTGTTGCCAAATACACATGGTTCATTTTTGTAACGTCTGCAACGCATATATTTCCTTTAAGTCAAGAAGAACTAAATTGACAACACTCAGGATTGTACCAGTGTAAGTTGTCTTTTACTATGTACAGTAGCTACAAACAGCATTATTATCAAAACAGTTTTTGACATTCACGCTATATTGAAAAATACCCTTGATATTTTGTCTGAAATGTAACGTCTGCAACGAAGAAATGCCCATATATATATAATATGTGTGTGTGTGTGATATATATACATGTATGTGTGTATGTTTATATTAATATTTTATAAGTATACTATTCATAAAAATAATGGATGAAACCATGGTTATTGTGGTGTATAGTAGCTTGGAATTCTTATTTTGCATAAAACTTTATACAAAATATGAACTCGAATTTATACAGAGACCTCATTTTTAACAATAACAAACTATAAACATATTTCTGTTTGTTAAGTTTAAGATTTGGCGTACATGTATACTGTAAGTTTTAGATCTATATGATATACTGTATACATACTATACCTACCTGAAACACCTGCTAAATTTAAACTCATGCCAAGTTCTTTTGAGTACTCAGCAAGACTTTCATATTGAATTATAAAGCTTAGCTAGCTTGTATACAGTAAGCTTATATCAAATTATTTCGCATCACAAATTTTATCATGTATCCGCCTGTCAGTTCACGCATCACACATGAAGGTGACGAAGCTAGAAAGTAATTTCTTTAATATTGAGAAGAGATGCAGCAACTTTTAGGTTATACTTATTACCTTCCTTTCAAGCTTTATGGTTGGTATTTCTAAATACACTAGTATTTATAGCATCGTATTTTCAACCAAAATGAAACACAGCATTGCTTGGGTTCAACAATGACGACAACAGGGATTATAAAATCACAACAGCTCTGATAGCAATTCGCATTAAAACTCTCACCTTAATGAAACTAAACTTTCTTTACTTTGTTCTTGTACAGTCTTCTTTTCTACTGTATCGTACAATGACGACCAAAAAAGTTGATGAAGTCTATCAACACGGAATTCGTTTGCATTATAACCAGCCTGCCTGCGAACAGGCCAGTCGTTACGTACGTTCTCGTGCCCAGACTCATGAACCCCTTTCCCTCCACGCATCCCTACGCATCCCCGCTAGCAGAAAAATATTTTGGGATCACTTCGAGCCTTGGTAACCTGGCCTATGACGGAAGTATCTGTTTTTCTGCGTGCGTAAAGGAAATGCTTCTGCTGCTCAACTTCCGTACAAATACGTGCTAGACAATTTTTATTCAACACAGGGAGGTCCAGGCCTCAAAGTGTTAAATTTGATATCGCACTCCTTGCAGCCCGACTATATCGCTTCTCCTAAGGTTCGTAGTCAAAGGTTTACGTTTGTTAAAGTTTTACAGTTGAGTTCAGTTATGATTTTGAATAATGATTCTTCATCTAAAGGGCACTGAAAATCAGGGAATTTTGCTTTGCTAACAGCATTGTGCAAGCGTTGCGGTCTGTTACGCCATACCAGATTGTTTACTTTTGTTTTGGTATTAGTGAAAGTAGTTGCGTTTCCGTGGGGTGTCCCGAGTAGATCGTATCCAGGAAGGAATAATAACAATTTTGAATTTGCATCCCTCTTAGGAAGCCTTGATGACCCCTATTACTTATAGTAATTTTGCATAATCTATTTCTAGCCTCTCCGACCCGTTAAGCACATTATTAGAAAATAAAATCTTAAGCTGATGAGCTCTCTTTCAGTATCGGTGAATTGTAGTTGTAACTACGCTATAATTCTGAACCTATCTTATAATTTCTAATAAGAACATCAAGAATGTCGCACTTCATGATCACGTTTTCTGCTAAACAGCGACTCCTGTCGTTGTGTCGCATGTGCGGTAATTCATTTCCGTATGGCGTTACAGACTAGCAACGCTTGCAGAAGGAGTGCGATATCAAATTTAGCGCGAATAATTAAAAATTTAGCACGCATTTGTACGGAAGTTGAGCAACGCAAGCATTTCCTCTAAGCGCGCAGAAAAAGATACTTCCGTAATAGGCCAGGTTACCAAGGCTCGAAGTGATCCCAAAATATTTTTCCGCTCCCCGCTATGTCGATAACTCTCAATAAGCGCGTATTAGGTTTATTACGACGCAGAACGCGTCATTTTGATGGTAGTAGTCGACATATTATTACAGGTCACCTCGAAATCCCTTGTTTCAAAAGGGACGATTTAATGTCGTATTTCCCTCATGAATACTGGATGAGGGACATTTCACTAAACGTTAATTAATGAGGGACTAAACGTCCCTCATCACTAGGGACCCCAATGGAGCTTGTAAAATAAATAAATAAATAAATAAATAAATAAATAAATAAATAAATAAATAAATAACTATTAATAAAGAAATCGTCCCTCATAATAATGCATGCTTCACCCTGCTAAAGAAAGGGTGATGTGAACGCTGTTAACAGAGCAACCTTGTCAAGGTTGTTACAATGCTGAATTCATCGGATCCACTATATTTAATCTTATTTTAGCTTCCAAATTAAAGTTATGGGATAATAATATGTCGTTACGCATGACTGATCTCATTCAGCCACACATAGACTAGCTGTAATGTATCACCCTCCAGGCGCCGATGACAATCACATCCGCGATCATCTGTTTCATTCCTTCATCCGTGCCGTACCCGAACTGTGGTCTCATCGTCGCTGGGGATTTTAATCAAACAGACGTAAAAAGTCTCCAAAAACACTTCCGTCTCAAGCAAATTGTTAAGAGTCCCACTCGCAAAGATGCCATACTCCATTTGGTACTTACCAACATGGGGGAGTATCAAGGACGTAACGAGCGCGGGAGGAGGGCGCGATCGACCCCCCTTTGGAGGAGTGAGAGGGAAATTTTCGTGATGAATTTACAATTTCTGAAAGGAAACTGTGCCTGTGATCACTACGACAGTTGTTGCTAATATACTTTTACAAATTATTAAAAGTTTTGCCAAACCATGTTAAAATGAAAGTCTAATCTCATTTGGGCCAAAATATTTTTTAAAATTGGTGAGATACATTGTTAAGAGTTGTGATTTAAAACCTTCGTATTTTGCCCAAAAGTGCACTCAAAATGCAGGAAATGCATTTTCAGAGACCCAAAATTCAAAAATTTTCTGGGAGGGCATTCGCCTGAACCCTAGCTGGTACAATTGTGTCGGAGGGGACTTTAGTTTAGGACATAAAAACGGCCATCCTCAGTTCAAAATCCTGGTTGCGCCCTTGGGGAGTATTGCACCAAACGACAATCATATCTTTCCACGTTTTCGTCTGTCAGACCTGACAATACATGCATGCAGTAATGGTCACTCCCAAGCACAGGAATGCTAACTCTAACACCAAGAAATTAAATACGTCTTCAGACGGGATCGGCGAGCCAGCTGGAAGGCATCAATGGGAAGATATCTAGCCTCCCTAGATTGAAAAGTCCTGTTTACTAAATACACGGGTATTCCAAAGGGAGTGGCACAAGTCAAAGTCAGGAAAAAAAGAATTAAATAGCAGCAAAAGTACAAGAAATAAAGACTAGAACAAATCTACGAATCAGGGGCGGATCTAGCGTTAGTCAAATAAGTCAGACGACTAAGGTAAAAAAAATAACGATTGCAAAAAAAAGTCCGGTTAAAAACGACGTAATAAGCAGGGAGAACAATCGCGGAAAATCTAATTCGTCACCAGGACCATTTGCGGGAAGGCGCGAGGACATTTTATGGTGGCACTGATTAGGTTTGCCGAATTTGGCAGCCATTTTGACTTATTTACCCCATTTTAGCCACTCTGATTGGTCAAAACAAGGTAAATTCTGACCACTGATTGGTTTGCCGTATCTGGCAGCCATTTTGACTTATTTGACCCGATTTAGCCATTCTCATTGGTTGAACACGACTTGCTCCAAATCTTGCCTGATTTACCTCAAATTGAGCAATCGGATTGGCTATGCAGAACCTTGACTAACTTGCCAGCCACCAAGTGTGCGATCTGTTTGCCTCGATCATGGCTTCTACAAGCATATTTGATCGCGCGCGATTAGCTTTAAAAAGCAACAACAAGGTGTTATTGCGACAAATATATGCATCGATTTCATCTGAAAGGCGTCATGGTTTGTCGAGTTCTCGGTAACTAAAGAAGAATATTTTCTCAAGACTGCTTTACCTAATATAAATACCTCAACACGTGAAGCCGTGAAGGGCATTCTATCGCTCAAAAAGTCCAAGGCAAGTTTAATTTAAAATGTTTTCATATATTCATTATGATTGGCGTTTATGAAGCTGTCCGACGCAATAGTGATGTATTGCTTTCAATTCTTGAGGTCATAACTGGTCTCGGAGCGCGAAAATGTTTATGAATTTATCAGCCTATAAAGGTTTATAGAAATTACAAGCTGACAGCTATTTTGTTGCGCTTTCGAAAGGAAGCTTGAGATACGTGAAATATCTGACAACACGATTCATTATTCCCGTGTTTATGGTCGTTCTACGTTATAAAAGATTGCTAGAATTGTTAAATTTATTCAGGGTTTTGGTTTCAATCTCAAAATACGTCTGGCTGCGGGCATGCAAGTTAGGGTTTTCCCTGTATTTGTGTAAAATCTGTGTGCTCATTTGAACTCGGTAAACAGTCGTAATTTATAAGTTTTAGAGTATGTAATGAGAACCACACTGGTGTTAAAGTAGCGTGATAGCAGATATAAGGGAGTAAATCGTCGACGGAGATATTTGATTTTATACTAACAAAGCGCAAATGAATATTAGCTTATTAGCCTGTGGCTATGTTGCGTATCAAATGACGCGAACCAAGGCTGTTAGATATGCAGTATAAAATTACATAAAGAATTATAGATAAGGTTTCAGAAACAAGAATGATGCCTATATACGTAACGTAGTAATGTGCATCATACAAGGCGCCATTAAAAACATGTTTTAAGACTTTTAAATTGTGCTCAAAATTGCTGTCAGATTGCGGGAAACGCCGTTTCAGAGACCCAAATTTTAAAAATTTCCCAGGGGGGCGCATGCCCTAAAAATGTGGACTTCAACAAATTTGACTAAGGTATAAAAATTCCTAGATCCGCCCCTGTACGAATGACAAATTATGAGAACACAAATACATTTTAAGTTTCGTCTGAAACAAGGAAATAGATGTGGCATCACGGGTATCTGAACTTAACGTATTAAAAATTAAAGGACCCATGATAGTTGGCGGAAAATTGCCTAATCTTTGTTCTACAAGTCGTAACATAGAATGGTTTAGACCTACGTGTATTGTATCTGTGTATTTGATTGATACGTTGAAACAAATTTGGGGAAGTAAATTATTTGTATATTTGTACATAAAGATTCCTAGTTGGAGTAAGTAGACATCTCGAAATTTCAAAATGCTTAGTTCCAGCTTAAATAAAGGGTCGGTGTGTGCATCACATACCTCCTTGTTAATAACTCTAATGACACGCTTTTGAAGTAAAACAAAACGGTTAAGATTAGAAGAATAAGTTGAACACAATATTGCAGATATGGATAGACGAGTAGTAAAGTGTACATAAGGCTGGCTTAGAAAGGAAAAAAAACTTGATTACTTGGGCTACTGTGGTAGCCAGGTATAGGTTTCGCGATTATTTTTTTGTCGCGATATTTGACCCGACAGGCTTTGCGAAACTGAGGCATGTGACTATATCTATGCAATATGCATGTGACCAGTTCTTCCTTTTCGATGGAGTGGTACCGGTTCGAACTGAAGTGTTTTTGCCAGCTGCTTGCTTGGAAGTGTTTGAAGTCAGTTATATGACTGGGAAGTATCATTGTGAATAGATTTAAATTTTAGTAACCTGGTGAACTTGGATCTAAATCAAATTGCGAACGAAATCACTAGACCTGCTTCTGGGAAGTGCTTGGACCATATTTATGTAAGCCATCCTGACAGAATGCATAATATTACCACCATTAACGTTGGCTTGTCAGACCATTTACTAGTCTTCGCAATGAGGCGTTATACAAACAGTCACAAGGGCTGCAGCATTCTTCCAGTGCAAAGAAACACCTAGCTTTTGAATATAGAAACCTGAAGAAAATTGACAAAAAATCAATGATCTCAACGACGCACTTTGGGACGTAGCCTTTATATTTGAAGAAACTGACGATATTGTCCACGCTTGGTATGACATCTTTAATAGCATTCTCGACAAACACGCACCACCACCACCACCACCACCACCACCACCACCACCACCACCACCATGCACCACCACCACCACCACCACCAACAACAACAACAACAACAACAACAACAACAACAACAACAAAACGAATAAAAAAGTAGTCAACCTAAATGGTTTACTGGAGAACTAAATAAAGAAATTAGGACTAGAGACTATCTTTTCAAAAAGGCACGTAATACAAGTGATCCCGGTGATTGGAAAGTTTTCAAAGAAGCAAAAAACAGAGTAACTCGCTTAATAAGAAACTCGAAGAAACCCTTTTTCAAGTCTCAAGTTAACGACCATCAAAACAACCCAAAGAGTGGTCTCTAATAAAAGATTTCTCACGAGCATCACAAGCTCAGAATGGCTATTTTCGTCAACTTGACGAAAATGGTGATCATGAACATGTAACTGACGCAAATCGTATTGCCAATCTGTTCAACACGTTTTTCATTAACCTACAAATCTTCTAGGATCTATAAAGTCTGTCTTGCTTCTCTGAAGAAACTATTAAATCTTCTTTGGAAAACGTTAAGGAACTAAATCATGCATGTGAACTTCCTCCAACTTCTACTGCCAGAGTTTTAAAACGGCTGCAAGATATGCCTGCAAATAAAGCGACAGGAGCCGATGGACTTAGGTATTGCTACTTCGTTTGCACGGCTTGCATGTTAATCATTATATTTCTGTTGGTAGCTTTCCATCGAAATGGAAGACGGCGAAAGTGACCCCCCATTTTCAAGAATCAAGGTAAAAAGACTGACAAACAGAATTATCGGCCTATATCAGTTTTTCCAATTTTTTCTAA
This sequence comes from Corallium rubrum, assembly GCA_964035015.1. Taxonomy (NCBI): domain Eukaryota; kingdom Metazoa; phylum Cnidaria; class Anthozoa; order Scleralcyonacea; family Coralliidae; genus Corallium; species Corallium rubrum. Next base: position 36,517,951 of record OZ035997.1, read on the forward strand.
GATATATGAGAGGCATATTCATGACTCACTGTATGCTCACCTTTCTAATAACATATTGTATGGATTGCATTGTATGGATTGCAGTCCGGTTTTCGCAGATGTCACTCAACTGAAACCGCCTAATACGACTTGTAGATCAGATTCTATTTTATTTCGACAAGAACAAGGTGATTGGCCTTATATGTATTTATTACAGTACGGCTTTTGACTTAATCAATCGTGAAATTCTTCTTATCAAGCTGAACGCATATGGAGTTGATGGCGATAATCTGCAGTTGTTTCGAAGTTACTTGGCTAACCGAAGGCAGTTTGTCGGAATCAGTGGATGCAGATCACCGTCGCTTAGTATCGAGCATGGTGTCCGGCCCTCAAGGTAGTATTCTAGGTCCACTGCTGTTTCTCGTTTTCATCAACGACCTTCCGCCTGCGATTCTCAACTCCACTGTAGATATCTATGCTGATGACACCACCTTTTCCTCAAGCACTCATTGCTCCTTGGGAACAACAGCAATTCAATCCAACCATCAAGAGGACGTTGACAGTCTTTGTGAATGGTCTGCACAAAACCACATGGTGGTAAATGCCCAGAAAACCAAGTCAATTTTGGTAACCGGTAAACGACTGAAATCTCATCTCAAAAACACCACCCTAGAGGTACAAGCAAGCACGTCAGGCATCGAACAGGTTGCACACCAGAAACCCCTTGAGGTCATCATTGATGAAGAACTTACTTTTAAAGAGCATGTTGATCGAGAAACTCTGCAAGAAACTCAGTCAAAAAATTAGTCTTTTAAAAAAGTTCCGATCATATCTTCCAATTAAGGAAAGAAAACTTTTTATAATGCTAGCGTTCTCATAAAACCATGCAGTTATGATGTACGGTAGTTTAGTATGGACTTATTGTTCAAATGAGGATTTAAAGAGAATTTTTGGGTTGCAGAAACGCGCGGCGCATGTAATATTCGAGGTGAATACGCAGTCTAGAACAGTAGATAATTTCAAGAAATTAGGTTGGATGCCCTTCTACGACGAGGTCAAAATAAGTAAATGTTTTCTAGTTTACAAGAAATTGAAAGGTGAATCACCATCATATGTTGATGACTTGTTAATTACAGAGTACTCAATACATACCAGAAAGACTACGGTCAATATTATTTGGTCTGTTCCAAGCCGGCCAATTAAAAAAATATGTCTGTTGTCCGCCCCGATTTTTTTCATTTTTTTCTTATCGTCAGTTATCTGTTAGGCCTGTGATAAACGGCGTATTTTTCATGCATGCGCCGTATAAAATACCTAGTTATTATATATAGCCGACCCAAATTCTGAAATTGTTTCTGTTGAGTTATACGGCGTATTTTCGTCGTATTTAATAAGTCGAATAAATTACAGTTCTCGAGTCGTAGGTGTGGAAACGATGTTACAAACATGAATCGTGGATAGAAAATGTATTATCATATTTTATTATATAAAATAGAGTGTTTTATTGATTTTTCCACCTACAAGATTTCTTTCGACAATGCTCGTAGCACCAATGAAAATGATAATCTCACATGTGTGATTATTCATGATAATCTCACATGTAACGATTATCGCTGAATCAGCATTATAGTTTAATGCAATTTTTGTAAGGCAATAGGGCAATTAATTTTTTTATGTAATAAACAGAACAATACATGGATGTGCGGAAATATGAAATTTATTTCTCGTGTTGACCAAGATATCTTACTCGTTCGCTTCGCTCACTCGTGAGATATCCTGGTCAGCACTCGAAATAAATTTCATATTTCCGCACATCCATGTATTATTCTCTATGTAAATTAATGTATGTATTTTTTTCGGCGCATGAATAGTACGCCGTCCGAACTTAATGAAATTGCCGTATTTAATGGTTACAGACGGCTTATTTTTCATGAACTTAATTCTCATATTTTGTACGGCGCATGAAAAATACGCCGTTTGTCACAGGCCTTAGAAACCAAATATTTGGCGCCGCAATCCGCTATTATTGTTAGAAAAGAGCGGTAAATCATGTTTTTGCTTTTGCTTTTGTTTGTAAGGCTACTGTACTTTGCTCATGCGCGACGGTCCGAAGAAACTGGACAAGCAGGTAAATCGTGCAACGCTTTGAAGTTGAAGTTAAAATTAGCTTTAAACGTCAAACGTGCAATAGTTTTGTGCAGTAATCGTTAGCTATGCAGGCAAAGCGTACGAAATAGAAAACATCTCAACTTTTAACCTGTTTTCCGTAAGAAAATACGCTACTAATAAAAATAAAAAATTAAAAAAAAAAAATCCACCCACCCGCCCCAATTTTTTCAAAAAAAGTGATGAAAAACAGTAATATTTTTTTAATTGGCCTAAGTATAGCTACAGTAACTGTGAGGCTGGCAGGTCATTCACAGTTAGTAGTATTAAGTTATGGAATAGTCTGCCACATGAAATAAAGCGAAAATCATGTGTCTGCTCATTTAAGAAAGTTCTAAGAAAATATTTGATCGAATCTTATAAAAACATTATAAGTATTATTATAATCTTGCATCTTGTGCATTATGCTTGTATATACAGCTAGCTTTTTTTTCTTTCTATAATATATATATGATTATTAATTCCTTGTAAATATTTAATTCATATTTCGTATATTCATATATTTGTCAAAATCTGTGCAAGTATGCATTGCATTGCCATATAGCCTTGCTAGAGTACGCACAAGCTACGCCAATCTTTCAGAAATCAGTAGCCCGAGTGAACGCCTGCGCATGCGTCTTGTTTATATATAATTCCCACAGACGTGGAGATTTTGCCAGCAACATACGAAATGTGGGGTTTCCAAGACATATGTTCATCTAAGATCACAACGGCCAAAAACACAACCTCCTTAACTTGGTCAATCCTATGGTTGTTTATTTCTAAAGTTAAATTGCCTTGGTCTGAAAATCATGTAATGAGATTTTGTATATAGTGTTGATTGATAATTTATTAGCCTTAAACCATTCAGATAATTTGTTCATTTCAGAATTAATTATGTTCATCAAAAAGAGGCAATATAATGGTGTCATCAGGAAATAAAATCAGTTCGAAAATATTTGACGCGTTACCCAGGTCATTGATATATATTAGAAAGAACAATGGACCAAGGATTAACCCTTGAGGCACTCCACAACTTATATTATTGTACGATGAATAGCTAATTAGTACGTAGAAAATCCACAATTTTAATTCGGTCTAGAAGGCTCATGAAACAGTTAAATTTCATCATATCCATCATATCCAGCTTGGTGTGAGCACTTACAGAGAATCTGTATGATATTTTGGTCGGACAGCTACCCTTGATGTCATTTTGTCATCTGAAAGACTGAAACACCTCACCTGAATTTATTTACATGTTCAATCAAGAATCACTTGCCAGTGATGGTAAGTATACTATTTATCATGTACTGTGGCATACAGCATATGCATGCATAATGGAACGTTACAGCTTTCTTAATAAATCCATTCCTGCAGACAGTGCATGTTCAGTGTAAAGCATGGTTTTTCACTGTCATTCAAATATTTCACAATATTTAATTTCCTATTGGTAATCAGTTGAACATTACCATTGACAAGTAAACTATTATTAAATTGTGAAAGACAGCATGTGACATATTATGACAGTATTATTTATATAGTGTATGGTAATAATGGTATATAGTAACGAACATCCTAAACTCGTCAAATATTGACAAAGATTCTGTAAAGATTCTCGTGTAATTTATCAAATTAACCATTTCCTGTTTTGCCAAACACATAAATTCTGCCCTGTGGTGTACTTTCCTTTCGCAGCCAAAATACTTTTTGACTTTGTTCACCAAGTCTTTCGTTCGCCCAATTTAGAAAACACACTGAATTGCCGTCCCATGGACTTCGTTGTATGGCAGCCAGGGCACAGAGACGACACGGCTCATCATTACATATTCTTCCGATGTTTTTACGGGTGTTTCGCCAGCTTTCCTCACATTTTCATTCATTTTGAAGTTGTTTTTTAACAGCCGGCAATTCTTGAGTCCTATAAACAAATGCCCGCGAGTTAGCCTGCCACCCGCCTTGTTTCCACCAATCAGAATACCCAAAACATCCAATGTTATCTTGACCAATCAGATGTGGTGATAGCTCAGCCTGTGCCATTTGTTTTTTTGCCGCCATCTTGGCCCAGCCCCCATAAATGGCCCAGCGTAGCAGACATTACGACGTTTTATTACGTTTTCTTTTTCTACTGGCATTGGTGAGTGCCTAATTTAGCTGCTTTAAATGACTGGAAAGAGAACTCAGTTTGTAGTACACAGTTTATAATGATTGTAGTTATATATAGTTTTAAGTTAATTTCATGTTCTTTTGAATTAATGTCATTTATGATTTTTTGGGAACCTATAGTTTGGGATCCCGATACTAACAATCAGCAACAACCTCACCTGGAACGCCTACATAAACGAAATCGTTAAAAGGCAGCTAAGCGCCTGTATTTTCTACAGTAGTGCAGTTGAGGCGAGCTAAAGTGCTTCCACGTGACCTAGCACTCTTTTACAGTTCGTGTATTAGATCTATAATGGATCGAGCTTGTCCGTATTGAAAAGAGAACAATGCAATGGCAATTATCCACCCACACACAGACTATCAGGCAGCCTTGGTTAGATTAAATATGTAGCCAATCGACGACCAACATCACAAGAACTTGTGTTTCAAATTATTTGAAGGTGTAAAGGCCGATCCTTTGCATAAACTTAATTGTTTGCTATACCACCCAAAGATGAGTCAAAGTAAAATATTCGAAAAAATCACTATTTTAACATTCCACATATGCGTACCGATAGAGCTACGAAATCGTTTATCCTCGCAATGTGTACTTATTTTTAGACTATATTATACGTACTTCACTATGCAAAACTTCAAAGAACACATTATATTAGTGGTAAATTCCACTTGGTAGTATTTAGTTGTTTTTATCGACTATTTTATTCTATTGTCTATATACTTTTATATTACCATTTCATTAAATTGTAAATAGAAATCACGTAATTCAACCTTAAAGTTTGCGATGTTATTTATTAAATTTATCTGTCTATTTATCTCATCTAACAATAGTTCTATATGTTTATGAGCAGCAACTGAGAAAAGGGGTTGTATTATTTTTTGATAGTGGATATTGGGTAAAGAGAAAAGTGTCCAGCACGGTTACGATATTACATAAAGTATTCAACTGGAAAAATATTTTTCTTTGTTACTTCCCCTAATAAATCATGAGTAAAAAATATGAGTTACTGAAGGTCTTCAGAGAGTTAATATCCCTTGCTCCAGTCCACGGTATACTCCATTGGTTTTCCAGACTTATACTTGGAAAAGTTTTTGAGGAATATCTTAACGATCTAAACAAGTCAAAAGTTTCATAGTTAAGGGCAGTACAAGGTTAGCTTGTGCCCCAGAACACACATGCACGCCTCGTGTATGATCTGTGTATCGACCTCCAAAAACCTGTCCCTTGAACCACCAGGCGGTAAAAATTTACGCATTTATAATCAAATTATGCTTTTCAAATTTTAAGTTAAAACATCAAAGACAATTCTCACTGTCTTTGAAAGTTAAAAGGTAGAATAGTATTAACTTTTTGCATAATTTGATAAATTTTCACCGCCTGACGGTGAAAAAGGTGGCATCACGGGACAGGTTTTTGGAGATCAATGCACAGACCATACACGAGCCGCGTGTGTGGTCTGGGGCACATGCTATGAATTTGCAACCTTAACTCTCCAAATGAGCCACAGTGGCTAAATGGTTAGAGCGTCTAACCAGTCATTAGAAGGTTGCAGGTTCGAACCCTGTCTGGGGCTCAGAAATCTTTTCCGAGTAACTGAGCTTGACGAACGTCGACAACTGAACGTCTGTTACATTACACCAAGCTCGCAAACGTACCACATGCACATGTATACTGCACATACAACTTATCATAAAACAATATTAACTGAGTGACGAACCATATCGGACAAGTAGAGAAAACTCTACTTGACCCAGCTGGGATTCGAACCCGCAACCTTATATGAGGTATCCAGACAACAGTCTTCATACATGAATCGTCATGTATGAAGACTGTTGTTTAGATATTGAAGAAACTATTCTGTTTCAAAATATCAAATAGCCTAAGTACTATCGTTCGACCTTTACCTGTAGCTCATGCAGTTGGTAGAGCTTGGACTAGTAAAACCGAAGGTCGCGGGTTCGTATACTTGTACGTATACTTGTCCGGTGTGGTTCGTCACTCGGAGTAACACCTTAATATTATTCTCCACCCGAGTTCACTTCCCAAAATTATCATAAAATGTAAACTCAACATACAGGTACGGTAGAGGATAATTTCCCCCATGGTCCAGAGCTTCTGGGCAAGGCTTAGTTCATGTGAAACCTGCTTAGTTCTCGCAACAAATTACATTTTTTTACACTCTACCAAAATCACGGAGTCATTTATTACCTGGTCTTCCCAACGTAATCCAGCGCAATGTGGAGTAATTGTGACTTGGGAATGATCCCACAGAGGGCTGTTGCTAGGTAATGGTTCTTCTTCAAACACATCTAATATGGCGCCACCAATCCACTGATTATTCAAAGCATTTAGAAGACTATCACTATCAATAACATCTCCTCGTCCTATGTTGATAAACACAGTCTTCTTTTCCTTACAGCTTTCTAAAACATTACCAGAAAGAAGTCTATGGGTTGCTGGGCAGCTAGGCAGGACGCTGCAGAAATAATCGCACTGTTTTAAACACTCAGATAAATCTTGAACTGAGAATGCATTGTCAACGAAAGGCAACTTTGAAGAGGAAACCTGTCTTTGTACGCTATTGACAGTCATCTTCATCGATTTGCAGTATTTAGCAATTTCTTGTCCAATATCTCCAAACCCAATAATGCCAATAGTTATGTCAGACAACAAACGATATTTCATATCTCTCTCTGCCCGCAGCCTTCAAAGCAAAATATGAAAAATAACTGACAATTTAAATCACTCTATATTTTTCCAAATATATACACTGTAGTGTATTCATAAATATGGCTGCCAATTTACATTCTTTTCCAGAGACGTACAGTAGGAAGATGTTTTGGGTTAGGGGGGCCGAAAGCCGGATTTTAGAGTCTCTGAAATGGCATTTCCTGCATCTTGAGAGGAGATTTAAGAGATTTCTGAAGATTATAAAATACCAATTAATTATACATTTTTGCTCTAAAAAGGGCTCGCGATCGCCAATAACAAAGCAAAAAATGCAAAGCTTCCAAAAAGCACGCCTTGGTGTCTGAAAAAAAAAGATTGGACGTTTCTTTGAGCCATCATGTGTATATTAGGGAGGCTGAGCCCCCCACTTCAGAATTTCAGGGTAACTGCAGCCCCCCCCCCCCCCCCCAGCCCTCCTGCTTCTTACGCTGGTGTTTTTTATGCATTTATATTAGCCCTTCATGTTGCCCCATCCCTGCGTAAAGGCCCTTTTCAATTATAAACACAAAAAGGTTTGAAAGACTATTAATTTAAATGAACATTTAGTTATTTCACCAACCACCTGTACTGAGACATCATCAGATCATCTCAAGAATATTGGCAAACCACTATACAGTATACAGTATCGAGCAATGCACAAAAATATAAACATAGGGGTAGGACTTATCTTTTGAATTAATTAAATAATATATTCTTACCATTCTTTAGTCTTTTGACACTGACACAAAAGTTTGAAATTTCTTTCTCTGGCAATAATGTGGCCAATGACATACTCAGCCATGATAGGTCCAAATACCCCACCAACTCTTGTTAAAACAAATGATGGCTGGTAGAGTTTATCCTGGGATAAATGTTTAAGCACACAGTCAACACCTGCAGATGTGGACTGCACCCAATTCAGCTTCGGGAGTTGAAAAAAACAAGGGCTAAGAACTTTTTGGTCTGCAATAATAATTTCAGCATCTTGAAGACATTTTAGTGAAATATCTGCAAAGCATTAGTAAAAATTGCTTTTAGACAATTTAATATTATTTATATACATACATATGGTTTTCCAGTTTCAGGGAAAACATTACTATATAAATACCAGTACATGTAGTACAATTATGTAAGAACAGCTAAGATAAGATTTTGAAATTAAGAGATTTAAAGCATTGTCTCCACACCCACCAAAATTTTTGGATGGCCAGTTTTTTCACTAAAAGCCTGTCTCCTCTCATATGACAGCTTAATGGATGTGCATTTTGTCGCAGTAGGTGTGTTCTCTCCCCTAGCAGTTGGGCACCTGCCCACTGGTACAGTACTGCCAAACACTACAATCACGTGCCAGTATATTTTCTACCGTATTTTCTACCGTGTATAAAGAATTTTAAATAAATAAATAAATAAATAAATAAATAAATAAATAAATAAATAAATAAATAAATAAATAAGTAAGTAAATAAATAAATAAAATTTCTGGGCGATAACCCGCACGGCGTATAACCCGCACAGCAACAAAAATGTCACTTTTGGAAAAATAAATCAGCGTATTACCCGCACCATCGGATAACCCGCGGCTGCTAATATTAGGTTTGGGACCACAAAATTTAAAAAAAGTACAGTACCAGTAGTTGAAACATGAAAGTAGAATCCTTGGTCTCCAGTTTTCGTGATGACGTCGCCTTAAGAATTCAACAGATTACCCGTACCACCCTAATTATGTTTCCTAGCAAAATTAAGAGATAACCCGCAGGTTATCGCCCAGAAAATACGGTAATTGAGGTCTATGGATGCGGAAAATCTTCATTACAACCTACCTAAAATGTACACTGCAACAACCCTTAATTTTCATTGACTAGGTGTTCTCAAGTTGAACCAGCGAACCCTTGACCCTGGCATAATGATACTGTATTGGGTTGGAGGGCAAAATTATAGACATATCAGTAATCTAAAATGTTTAGCAATTATGGCAAATATCAGGGGCAGATCTGGAGGGGTGCAAGCGTAGCATGAGCCATGGTCAGATTTTTCAAAAATTAAATGATATAATACTAAGACATTGAGTAGAAAATGAATTAATAACATAAAAAAATACAAGAGTGTGGGAACAAAACTATCAGGTGTGAAAACACTAAAATGTGTATGGATAAGCAAGTCAGTTGAATAGTTTCAATTGTTACAGGTATAGGTTACAGGTAAAGGTATAGATAAATATTTATATTAGTTAAATAGTTTCTATTTTGATAAGATGTATGTGGTGACGAAAAATCATTTTCTAGTTCCTCACAACATTTTCCATATTATAATTTTTGAAAGTGAACATGCTGATGAGTTCTGACACAAAGCGAAACAGTCAGAAATGTTGTATTTAACTAGTTTTTATGACATTTTATGACCTTCAGTGTTCTTAAAAATCACCCATCAGAATGCACGAAATGGCATTTCCTGGATTATTTGTCAAAATACTTTAAATGCAGAGTTTATATTTTACTACCTCTGACAATTTATTGCACCCTCAAATGGTCTTAAGCAGCTGGAAGGCCAAGTAGAGGTAGAGACTGCATGCTGACAAGTTTCCTGAATGAGATTTAAATTCCTGGGGGAAAGTTCTGCTCAATTCTGCCATGGTCAGTGGTTTGGAGTATGCAGACCAATCAAAGAATCAGAATAGTGTGGTACTATATGTTAAACTCAAGTTATACGCTACTCAAACTATTTATAGTCTCGCTTATTATCGCACGCTAGTTCTCCAATGATCAACTACAACAACGGTTTTCCCGCCCAAACCCCTAATATAAAACACTGTCCCATTTGTCACGTGATATGTACTTAACAATCTCCTCTGTCTCTCTTTTACTTTTCCTCTTCTTTTCTTTTCTTAGTACTGTTCATCGTGATAAGTGCTACTCTTCAAATTTGTCCACTTTTGATTACATCCACCAGTATCTAACTGTTTGCACCTTGCTTTGTAAACACATAAGCAAGTTGGCTCTTATTGTCAATCCATTGAACTGTGATCTCGTTTCGTTTCGTTTTATGCTTTCTCTCACAGCTGCGATGTCAACTCTCAGTCGTTTCTCTTCCACTGCCTGTGTTGAGTGAACTGCTTCTGTCAGTGACATGTTGTCAGTGTCTATTTCCGTGATTTTCAGCTTTTCAGCTAATAGTTTATTATGTGTGACAGCCACATACAAGCATCAGCTGTATCCAGTAAGGCCATTGTTTCTGCTGCAATGGTACTTCTGCAAACTCTTCTCAACTTTTTGGATGTCCAACTGATTGGAGATACTCGTCCTTTGCTATCCATAAGGAATATTATCATTCCCCCTTGAGAAGATTCATCTTTGAGATTTGCATATGATGCATCATTACAGCTCCGAACATTACTTTTTAATGCACATTTTATCTTCTCAGAAGATTCACTTTGATTTATTAAATTCGCCAAAGAAAAAATGTACATTACAAATACAAAAAAAATTGGACGAAGGCTTCTCTCGCAGATCTCATTGCAGCTAGGTTTCGCTCAACTGTTATGCTTGACACATTCTCTTTCAAAGCTGGTAACTTATCATTCAGGACACTTGGCATATTGGTATTCTTTCCAAATACAATCATATTAGGGCTGTAACCATTATGTCCATGTAGTGTGTTCAGTGTTCTTAGTACTAACTGCCCAAGATACAGCTGTTTCCAATGAGAAATCTGTGTCTTCCATCACTTTCTTCACTGATTGTTTGATGACTCCATGATGTCTTTCACATGCACAATCCATTTGACCATGACTTTCTGCTGCTGTTTTCGCTACCTCTACGTTTGAATGCTTCACACATTTCTCTGTACTCATCGTTGGCAAATTCACCACCATTATCTGCTAGGAATCTCTGTGGTTGACCAAAGTAACTGATCCAGGTCTTGAGTATGGCCTCAATAATAGAAGATGGCCTCTTTGACCTTCTGACACATGCTACAGAGTATCTTGAGAACACATCAACTATATGTAGAATCCACACTCCCTGTTGATATATAATGAGATCCATTGCTACTGTGTGACTGAACTCTGAAGCTAGAGGTAATCCTATACCACTGGTCTGAGGGGTGTCTTCTTGTGTATATCTTGCAGATATCACATCTCTTTGACACTTCATCAACAATGTTCATGACTTCCGGGTCACGTTTAAGTTTGTCGGAGCTACAATGGCAGAATTGTCTGTGAAGTTTGTTGACCATGTTCTCTTTCTCCTTTCTGGTCTTCGCATCAATGGTAAGTAAACAATATTCTTCACTGACATCTTGAGTTGCTTGAGAATCGGAAAGTTTCCTTGATTTGGTGAGTGGGATGGCATAATGCCCTGACGATGTCTTGAGCAGTGGCTGCTGTTCACCAAACATGGTTTCACAATCTTCATTAAAGTTGAGCACAGTTTCTGCTTTCTTCATTGCTCCCTTCGACATTAATAAAGGTATGTCGACATTAATCACATCGGTTTCGAGATTAACTTCTTTGGAACCTATAACAGCTGGAATTACTTGTTGCACAACTGGTTTTCCACTTCCAAATTTAAATGCAGCAGTTGATGGCTTCTCTTCTATGATGTCTTCGCTTGACAGGCTCTCTCTGTAACATTCTAGCCATTGTCTACCACATACAGTCTGTCTACACCCCGAATCTAGAACTGCACAACTAAATGTTTCTCCAACGAACACTCTCATTTCATCGGCTTCGTGGTTAGGCGATTGGAACAAGCTTAGCTTTTCTGTCTTACCTTTTGAATCTTGATTTTGATTTTCATAAGCATCAAAGCATCAGGACAATTACGAACCCAATGGAATTTGCTATCACAGATATTGCATCGTGAAATATTTCTATCATAATCAAGAGGGTTTAGCCTTCTTCGTCCACGTGTTGTGTCAGCATCGCGTGAACCACTCGTATAACTTCTTTGTGATCGTCCATTGTTGTTGTTGTTTCCGCTTCCTCTTCCTAGTTGAGCTTGAGGTCTTGAGCTTGAGGTCTCAATCCACGCGACGATCCTCGATAAACTCTAGCCTCCTCCGCAGGCAACTCTGTGTCTTCCCACTTTGCCAGCAAACCTGAGATTACCAGAGAAAGTATTCCTTTCTTTGGTAATCTCACGTTTGCTCGCACAGTGGGAAGACACAGAGTTACCTGCGGAGGAGGCTAGGTAAGCTCCTGTTCCCCCTCTCGACACGACGCCGTAAAACACTGATTTTTCTTTAACTTCTCCCGAATTAGGAAAACTTGGTGAGACTGTATCACCATAAATGTTGATCAATTGTTTCACCATCGCATCATATTTCAACTCAGTAATTGTTGCTCTGCATAATTTCATCTCTTCTTGATTAAGGTTCGCTGAATTCAAAACTCTATACGCCATCTACACACGTAAAAATCTGACAGCTTGTCAACAGGATGTGTTCGCAACAGGCTTGTAGCAAGGCTGTTAACGCCACAGCCTTGTTAGCATCAATCTGTTAACAACTTGTTGAGTGCAGAGCGGTAACAGGTTGTTGGAACAACTTGTCATCAGTCTGTTGGAGTCATCAGCCTTGTTACAAGTTGTCAACAACCTGTTACAGACATGTTAACAATCTGGGACAGCCAGTGCGAACACATCACGGTGACAGACTGCATGTTAAACAGCCTTGTAACAACTTGCTCGCAGGTCTGTAACAGCTTGCGCGTTTTTACGTGTGTACTAGACCATTGGGCAATACCATTTGGCGATCTTTGATTTTTGTATATAACTGCTCAAATTTGATCAGATACACTTTCATTGGCATGTTATCTGGTCGCTTGAATGTCTCGAAGTTCTGATACGCAATATAGGCACTTTGGTTAGTGTCCTGTAAATATAACTTGTCAAGTCGCTCTAAAATCGTTTGAACACCCATGTCCTTCTTGATTTCATCGATATCTATTTCCAGTGCTGCTTCTCTTGGTTTGCCTTTCAACGACAGATATAAACTGGGTCCTTGTTTCTTCGCCGGTAAGTCGGTTAAAGCTTGCCATATTTTTATCTCCTTCTTGTAATCAATCCAGCTCACATTTTCTCTAAATTCCGGTGGCGGTGCATATTTTGCCGCCATAGTGGATCGTGGACGTCCTCTGCTACCAATGTTAACCTCAAGTTTTCCGCTACTCATAACATAGTATTTAAAATAATCTCGCTTATTATCGCACGCTAGTTCTCCAATGATCAGCTACAACAACAACGGTTTTCCCCGCACAAACCACCAATATAAAACACTGTCCGGCCCATTTGTCACGTGATATGTACTTCTCAACAAATCACTCTCCCATAGCTGCTCTGTGAACCCAATCACCAAGAAATCAACAAATCCATAAAGCCCAAAAAAAAATAAAACAGATATATTTATTATAAGATAATTAATATATAAAATGACAGGATTAGATTAGGATTAGGTATGAAAAATTTAGGTAACATGTACTCATTCAATTTACTCAAAATCCGGAAAATGCGTTGAAGGAAACTCTAATTCTCAAAATTTTCTGGAAGGGGGGCATGCCCCCGGGGCCCCCTAGTATATGTAATCAAGGGCTCCACTTGGATTTGGGAAGCATATATTATTGTTATATAGCTAGAGTTTTGCTGGATAAAACGATGACTGTCATTGGTTGGCTTGTGGTCACATGACCTTAGCTAAATTTCGATGTAGACCGAGCGGGCAACAATTGAGAACTTATTGTCAGTCGGTCAATAATATTGCAATTGTTGCCCACCAGAACTCTTCACGGTATCCTATAAACAAAAGCTTGTTCGGTACAAAAAAGACAATTTAAAGCATGTGAAGATTAACTGGGGAAATGTATTGCTGCTCTTTTGTTTTCCCTCGAGTCTTGATGTTTCCCTCGACTTCGTCTCGGGAAACATTTAGACTCTCGGAAAACAAAACTGTTTCCCCCAGGAGCAGACATTAAGTGTATATTATTTTCGTACTTGATGCAGCCTTACCTTTATAATCGATTTCAACAAATGTAGCAGAGGGGCAAGCATCAGTCAATATGGACGCCATATCTACTAGACAGGATGAAATAACACACACGAGAGGCTTCCCCGCTTTTAGGTTCTCATCGCTTTCCTTTGCCGCCATAGTACCATAGATCTTGCAGTGCGAACTCCCTTTCCTGTAGAGCTAGACCTCTGCCAAAAACGCATGATTTTAGAAATAATCAACGGATATACGTATGAGGGGAGGAGACTGGCGCGGCCAATGATTTTGTCAGTATATATACTATTGATTTCGGATGTATTGGGTGAAATAATATACCTATTATTTCTATGATTTCAGTGGCGGAGAATGAAGCTATCGTAATATGAACGAGTTTTCTATAAGTAACCAATCACATTGTCCATTATTTAGGGCAAGGTGTTGGTTTGGCTATCTAAACCAATCAGAAGCCTTCTTAGTATCGTAGGGAGCTGTTTTCGTAGCAGGAAAAAAGCCACAATTTGATTTTCATTCATTTCTTATCAAACAAAGGACACTGTACAAGTATATAGATTATTTTTGTGGAAACACCACGTAAAATATTTATTTCTTTTACCTGGTGTTTCCACAAAAATAATCTATATCAGTACATTATTGCCATGAAAACTTTCAAAGAATTTTTTACTCAGCTGCCCGGTAATCGATAATTTTGTCTATATCACAAAACTCGTAAAAATCAACGAAAACAGTCAATAACTTAATTATGAAACTATCTATAGTTCTATACACCTTTGGTAGTGAACATGTCTTTACATAGCTTTCAAAAACTCATTAATAATTCATGAGGAAAACACAAAAGAAAATCATGACCGTATCGTGTCTTTATATGTGATAAAGATACCTCCTGATTTACATAAACTTTAGCTTTTATTTTTTCGGCTTAGACAAGGTTATTTTTCAAACTTAGTACCGTATAGTAAGGTTATTCAACAAACTTACTACGCCAAGTGCATGGTTAGTTTTTGAAGACGTTCAATAAACTCGCAGTTCGTGTTTTATCAGATGTAAAAATGTATATAATTTAATATCATGGAAAAAGAACAAAGAAAGAAAGCAAAAAGCAGCAAGAATAGACACGACTTGAAAGCATTGGAAACCGTGGATCACTAATGGGATTTTGAAATCAATAAAAACGAAACAGAAAATGTACCATACCCATTTCTTTAGTAATGATAGTAGAAAAGTTAAACAATATAAAAGATATTCTAATAAATTAAATAAGATAAAATCGATAAGTAAAAGAAACTATTATAACACACAATTTACTAAATGCAAAAATAATTTAAGAGCCACGTGGAAACTTATAGGGAGTATAATAAAACGGAAATCGAAAGGTAAGCAATATCCAACCCAACTTATAAGGAATAATCACACTTATACAGATGGGAAGACATTGCAAATCAGTTTAATCAACATTTTGTTACTGTGGGATCTAACTTAGCCAATTCGTTAGGAACCTCTGCTCAGTCTGCTGACGACCCATGTAGATATACTGTATACACAATTCTCCAGCATCTAGTTTCCTGTGTCAGAATATCAGGTACAAACCCTTTTTGATCGATGCACTAGATGGAAACAAGACTTCTATTAGTGTACCAAACACCTTAACTAAAATGGCATCCTTTATATTATCACCTGTTGTTACTGTGATATATAATGAATCTATTAATACAGGCATTGTACCTGATATATTAAAAATATCCAGAGTTACACCAATTTATAAGAGTGAAACAGCAATGGATCCTAATAACTATCGACCTATATCAATACTTTTGCATAAATATTAGAACGATTAATATATGACCAATTAGAACTCTTTTTAACAAAAAATAAAATAATTTATGACTATCAATTTGGATTTAGGAAAGGCTACTCTACTGAACAGGCAATACTTGAAATTACTGATAATCTTAAGACATCTATTGATAATAAAGAAATAACATGTGGACTATTTTTGGACTTTTCTAAAGCCTTTGATACTGTAAATCACCAGATCTTATTATCCAAATTATATAAATATGGTATACGAGGAACCCCACTGACTTGGTTTAGTGATTATTTGACTAATCGTTATCAATATGTCAAAATAGGAAATATTGAGTCAGATCATTTAAAATTAACATATGGGATTCCTCAAGGTTCAACCTTAGGTCCATTGCTGTTTATACTCTATATAAATGACATGCTTAATTGTTCTAATAAGCTTTCCTAAAGAATATTTGCTGATGATACTAATATATTCTATTCTAATTCATCTATTATGGGGAGCACGGGTGGCGTGTGCTGTTAGGGCGCTGCCTTTCACCAATAGTTAAGCCCGGTCGGACGGGGTTAGTACTTGGATGGGTGACCGTTTGGGAATAACCCCGTACTCCGCCAGCTTGGGACTTATGTGAGTAGACTTTAGTTGGTCTCTCCTGTGCTCCAAGGGGTTTTCGCCGGGTTCTCCGGTTTTACTCCCTCCGTAAAATCAACACCTAGGTCTTAGTTGTCTACTCATAGGAGTTTGGTGTCAATTGCGACGAAAGTTCTGTTCCTCTCTCCTGCCACAGGTTAAGTGGCAAATTTAATAAATAAATTCAAATTCAAATAAATTCAAAGTTGATGAAATAGAACGTGTGACGAATGAAGAATTGCATCACATATTACACTATTACACAACAAATAAACTTTCAATCAATTATAAAAAATCAAATTATATGCTAGTAACATCTGCGCAGAAGAAAAAGCGTCATATAAATATCGGCAATATTGAAGAAAAGTCTTATATAAAATATTTTGGCGTTTATATAGATAATAATCTCAACTGGAAGCAACAGATTAAACATGTTAAATCAAAAATTGCTAAAAACACTGGGATTCTTAACAAACTTAGATATTGCGTTGATTTGAAGATGCTTAAGCAACTCTATTTTACATTAATATACCCTTACCTTAATTATGGATTAATGAATTGGGGTAATACTTACACAACTAGCTCAATGAAAATTCGATCAAGTCAAAACGCATGTATAAAATGCATATTTTTTGCCTCAAGGCGAGAAAATCCGTCACCGTATTACAATCTTTTAAATATTCTTAAATTTGACAGTATTTTTAAACTAAAAATTAGTATATTCACATATAAGATTATACACAATATGAGTAATATTCCCACAGTATTTTCTCAAACTATCCAAATGGCTTCTACATGTCATTCGTATAATACCAGGTTTGCTGATAAACAAAATTTCAGTAGACCTAGAGTTCGAACAATTACGGTGTACATACTTTCAACTTTGTTTCTTCACAAATATGGCAAGGTATAGATCTTGAAATCAAATTGTCTAATTCAGTCACTATTTTTCGAAAAAAATATATACAGGCTCTACTTCTTTCACAAAATAATAGTAATAAATAATAACTATATATAATAACTATATATATATATATATATATATATATATATATATATATATATATATATATATATATATATATATATACACATATATATTAGATTTATAGTTCTCGTAGGCAGTGATCAACTCGAAAGCTTTTGGCTACTTTGATCACTGCGCACGATAATTTATTTTAGTTATTGTCATCTTTTTTTCTTTGTGTAGTAATTGTATAATTGTAATTATGATCTACAACTGTTGTATGTGTGCAAATTCAATAAAAGTCTAAAAAAAATAGCCGGTCGGCGTGCGGCACGAACACTTAGCAATAAAATAAACAAGACTGTCAATACACATGGTCATGGAAATCTACAAACATTTCGTTTTATGAAGTCGCTAGCTCTATAAAGAATCGCTGAAGATCACGAGAAAATCGTAGAGAAGCGAGGCGTACGGAGTTCTTCTTAGAGTGTCTATCAACATTTTCCAAGTGTTAATAGCAGACGAGAAACTCATCAGTGTCACGTGTTTTAAAATCCGGTAAACGGCGACTTTTCCATCTTTAATTCGTCCGTCTATTTTACCATCGTTAAAATAAGAAAGCCGGACGACAAACTATATCAGACTGGGACAGTGGAAGACCGTCAAAACCCGTCAGTCAGAAAGCTTTCATCTTCTATAAATATGAAGACTTTATCGAGTTACATGTATAAATAACATAATTCGGCTGAATGCCGAGCAAAATACAGGCAGTTTTAAAAACATGTGTCATAAGTTCGGTTCTTAGGTATCGGTCAGCGACCTTCACCATTAGCAAAAGGACTCATAAATGCCGCAATTTTGAAAACGATTTTGGGGACACTTTTCCTAACTCAAAGGTAATAGGAACACGCAGTCCAGTTATATATATATATATATATATATATAGGTCAGTGGTTCATGGGCGTCTGTGCCCGAGCGCTACGAGAGATTCATCAGTTAAATGGTCCCTGATTTTCAAAAAGTGGGCCCTGGTCACCAGGCTCCATCCTGCTCGTAAACGGAAAGAATATATTTTCACAACTGCCGCAAAACGTGCCAAAACCAGGTGAGTAATTTTACTTGTTCCAACCTATTAAATAAGAATCGAAATATAGTAAGGTTAGATATACTGCCGAAACAGAGAACGTAGGAGTTCTGACGAAGGGCCTTCGCTCGAAACGTTAGACTCCTACGTTCTCTGTTTCGGCAGTATATCTAACCTTACTATATTTCGATTGTTGTTTCTACACTGCCTACGCAGCACGCTACTTTTATTACACTATTAAATAAGAACCTGCTTGACCTCGATCTGTGATTAAATCAAGCTTATTATTTGATATTTACACCACTTGATCTATATTTGAGTATTAATGACCAGTGTCTTTAATAATCGATAATTCGCGTTGCAGAATGTTGTGAATCACAACTTGTGATTTTGTTGTATTTCGCATTTTGTAATGTCGTGGGTATTTACAATTGAATCGTTAACATTGGTAAGTTATTACAATGAATATTTTTACGAAAGTAGCTTAAACCGGACATCCAGGATCGGAAGTGACGTCATGCTTTCATACCGGAAGTGAGGTGTGCGCACAGGCTGACGTCACAGATGTGCGGCGGAAGTGATCTGACGTCATGGGATTGTGTGCGCACAGGTGTGCGCACAAGGGTGACGTCACAGGGGTGTGCGCACACCTTTACGTAAATCCTTAAAAAATTAATAAAGATTTTTTTAAAAACAAATATATTTTTTAATTATTTTACAATATAAAAATTTTTACAATAGAATATAATTTTGAGACCTTAAAAGTGTTCAAAAGGGCGAAAAATGGGGTATGGCGAACGCGAAATCGTACTGATTTTAGAGCAAAATATACTTGGAGTAGGTAATCCCCTGGAAGGAATTTATCGAAGCAGTTCGTGTCATGAAGCTAGATTACCATGGACAAGCGGCGGAACATTTTAAAGATTTTGGAAAAGATCATGAGGCAACTCTTAACTTTCTGATGGATTTGAGACAGAGTTCAGGTTTTTCTGATTACCAAGCCATTTTAAATTATCTTTCTTTTTGGATTAATGATCACAATGACAATGTGCATTAGACACTTTTATAAGTTTATGTACACTGAATTACTTACACCGATGTTTTATAAGTTTATGTAGACTGAATTACTTAGACTGATGTTTTATAAGTCTACGTGAGAATTTTCTACCATAACTAAACACTTAATAAGTATACTGTTCAGGTTTTTACGTTGTTTGTTTATGTAAATGGTTACACGAGAAAGAAACGTCATGTGGTTATTTTCAATGGGTACCTGAACCAGCAAAGTCGTCCCGCGTTGAAGAGCCGTTCATTTTTGTGAGATGAGAAGATGAGCACATGCTCATAACTGCTCTGAGCACTTGCTCATTTGCTCATAACTGCTCATGAGCACTTGCTCATTTGCTCTATGGCCCGATCAGGCCCGATGGCCCGATTGCTGACTAGACGTCTAAATGTCATTTTATGAGTTATATTACACGCGCTTGCGAATCAGAGAACTTCATTTCGAAACATGCCACGAAGACGTAAAGATTGTCCCTTATGTGGGAAACAAAGTTTGGTAAAGCTATCCAACCATTTGGCTGATGTTCATCAACTTTCTCGCAAGAAAAGGCAGCCATATCTTACTCAAGCAAGATTAAATGCGTTAGAGAATGATCGACAAAAACCGGTTGCTAAAGTTGAAATAACTATAGAAAGCATGGACGAAAGAAATTCCTAGTCCAAAAATCAAGTGGTGTTTATTAATAAGGACTTTCCGTCCCTACTCGTCATTTACAGGTTGTCTGAGCTGAAAGAATGAACTGCCAATATTGTGGGAAAATGTTTAGTAAAGGCTATAATCTAAGACGGCACGAAAACGATTATTGTTCGTCAAGGGAATACACTGACACTGAGGAGCCTGATATGGAATCTGATGAAGAAATGTCAAGCTCGTCGTATGATGAAAACAGTCAGAGTTCCGAAGATGATGGTGAAATAAAGGAAGAGATTGATCCTTGGGCAACCATGATTGACTTTGCAAAAGTGACGGTTCGGCCAGAATATGATGAACTATTAAAAACGTTGCAAATGGAAGGGCAAGAAGAAAGTGTAGCTAAGCAGAAAGCCTTTAAAAAAATTCTCCCTGAACTTCAGAAAGAATTCGCTGACGTTTACGTGGATGATTTACGTTGGATGAAAGCACTTAAAAAGGATCCTGTGCATGGAAAGATCATGGAAACGAAGCAGACACTTGTGAACGAAGACTCGTTTGATCCTGATGAAGCTTTATCTGCAGCGGTTGACAAAAGAAAGGTTCTTTTGAAACAGCTTTTAGAAGATCAAGGACGTTTTTCAGATAGTGATGATGATCAGTGAATCGATGTAATGCTTATGTGAAATAAAAATTTATCAAAATTGTATTGTGTCTTGTTTCATTTTTTAAGCAATAATAAGTCCTTGAAGAAAAAAAATGTACACCAGAATTAAGCCGTACCTTCTATCGGGCCTGATCGGGCCATATGAGCAAATGAGCAAGTGCTCATGAGCAGTTATGAGCAAATGAGCAAGTGCTCAGAGCAGTTATGAGCATGTGCTCATCTTCTCATCTTACAAAAATGAACGGCTCTTCAACGCGGGACGACTTTGCTGGTTCAGGTACCCATTGAAAATAACCACATGACCTTTCTTTCTCGTGTAACCATTTACATAAACAAACAACGTAAAAACCTGAACAGTATACTTAAGTGTTTAGTTATGGTAGAAAATTCTCACGTAGACTTATAAAACATCAGTCTAAGTAATTCAGTGTACATAAACTTATAAAACATCGGTGTAAGTAATTCAGTGTATACATAAAGTTATAAAAGTGTCTAATGCACATTGTCATTGTGATCATTAATCCAAAAAGAAAGATAATTTAAAATGGCTTGGTAATCAGAAAAACCTGAACTCTGTCTCAAATCCATCAGAAAGTTAAGAGTTGCCTCATGATCTTTTCCAAAATCTTTAAAATGTTCCGCCGCTTGTCCATGGTAATCGAGCTTCATGACACGGACTGCTTCGATAAATTCCTTCCGGGGGATTACCTACTCCAAGCATATTTTGCTCTAAAATCAGTGCGATTTCGCGTTCGCCATACCCCATTTTTCACCCTTTTGAACACTTTTAAGGTTTCAAAATTATATTCTATTGTAAAAATTTTTATATTGTAAAATAATTTAAAAATATATTTGTTTTTAAAAAAATCTTTATTAATTTTTAAGGATTTACGTAAAGGTGTGCGCACACCCCTGTGACGTCACCCTTGTGCGCACACCTGTGCGCACACCTACACCTCACTTCCGGTATGATGTCACTTCCGGTCCTGGATGTCCGGTTTAAGCTACTTACGAAGTACAGAAGGTATTGAAGGTGATGAACTCATTACGTTAGGTGAACTGCTGGACTTCGAAGACGAAATTTACTGACTTATCGGTCGATTAAATAATTAAAGCCCTTATTTTAGAATTTATTAGTTGTTAAAACGTGCTTGTTTTATAAAAGTTACATATGGTTTACCATTTCTTTCCTATTGAAGGCATATCAAGCGTAAACAATTTGTGTTTTAACCTTGTCAAGTGTATAAAATACTGCCACCTTCAATGAAAATACTGAAATCTGCTAGAACGTAGAGCACCTTCAGCGGTGACGTCAGAGGTGCCAGTCTCATCCATTTAACAAATAGATTCCATTTTGCCGTTGTCTGTCCAGTTATAGATGCACAGATGACGTTACAACGTGGTAAGAACAAAAAAGTGGCCCACGCAGTCGAGTGGGTCACTGATGTTCTTACCACGTTGTGACGTCTTCTGTGCATCTATAACTGAACAGACAACAAAAAAATGGAATCTATTTGTTTTATACAACATAAAAATTACACAATGCTTCTTGCCGGATTTTGGGGCATGAAGAAAGAAAAAAGCAAGTCAGCTGACGTGATCTGACGTGATCCATGTGTCTGTCCTCTAATAGATCATGGCCAACAACCAATGAAAACACGCATAGCAACCAGGATATTGTATAATGACCTATATATAACTGGACTGCGGAAGCTGCCCAAAAACGTGTGACCAGTGAACTCTATACCTGGAAGGCTAATTCCATTCAATTCCAGGACTAAAAAGTGAGGCAAAACATGGCGGCAATGACACTGCTGCCAAACGTTTTGCGCATGCGCGACGTCCGAGCTCGCCTCAGAAAAAGAGCGGGAAAACACTGAAATATGTCTGAGAGTCTGACAGAAAAGCTAAAATTATAAGCATACTACCAAAAAGATAAGGTAGGTAATTTGTGCATGGCTTCTTTGTCAATGGGTCATTCCAGAAAACATCCACACCTCTCCCACGGAGGAAATGTGAAGTTGACCCCCCCCCCCCCTTCAGACATCCTAGTACATTTTACCATTGTCAGAAGTAGATTTACCCCCCTCCCCTCCCTGGATGGCACACGTTTCCTCTGTGGGGGAGGTATGGATCTTTTCTGGAATGACCCAATATTGTAACATATTCTGAATTTACCCCTTCATAATTTTCTTTACCCTTTTTTAAAACACAAATGAATAGTCGATTCTTACTTAGTCTTTGCTGTCTGGTTGTTGTTGCCACAGCTAGTTCCCACTTCTCTTGTAATGTGAACTTT
The DNA here is from genome assembly GCA_964035015.1 of Corallium rubrum. Lineage (NCBI taxonomy): Eukaryota > Metazoa > Cnidaria > Anthozoa > Scleralcyonacea > Coralliidae > Corallium > Corallium rubrum. The sequence goes on from OZ035997.1 coordinate 36,541,088, forward strand.
AACAAATTCATACATGCGCAAACGTTCGGCAGTGGTGTTGGTGGCAAGGGGGGATTTTTGGACATCAGTTCTAGGTTCCTACACATCATCTTGGATGTCAGCCTTAGTCTTTTCTCTCGCAGCTGAACCACAGGCAGCCCAAATGTACACCCTCTTGAGCATGAGCAGTGTTGTGTTTGTTTACTTTCTGTACTTACCAGGGTATAGAAATTCGAAATAAATTTAGACTCACAGAGAATATTAAAATTTAGCATACCCCGGACCCCCCTAAAAATTTTGCCCCTAAACCAACCCCCCCCCCCCCCCCCCCCACACACACACACACACACACACACACACACACACACACACACACTTTTAGTGTCGCTCCGACGCCCCTGCTCGACATTCGTCAAGCACTTGGCTTTCAGTTCATTGCTCTTTCGACCCAAACCTTCATCTTCGCAGCTCGAGAAACGTTCCTACAAACTGAGGTGACACCGCCCGTTCGTATATACACATACGGTGAGAGCTTTTGTGAAGCCAAAGCCGGTTTGTATACAGTTGAGCTGCATAGAAGATGAAAGAGCAATGAACCAAAAGCCGAGTTCCTTACGAATATACTACGTCTACACAGGGAGCTCTAACATGTATTTTTTGCTTTAAACAGTATAATATATATACACACATACATATTATATATAAATTACCGTATAGTTTAGTAGTGTCGTTGCTCTTGCCTTTTGTTGCTCCAAAAACAGGCCGAATCAAGGACGGATTCAAGCACAGATTCAAGAAGGTCAAGACAATCTCGTACACAGAGCCTGCGATCCTTTTCGTCATTTTCTGGTTGTAAGTTCATGTCCAAAATAACCTGAGTACTTCATGAAAGCCTTACCCCAACACACCCCTAATCCTGACGAATAAATTCGTGCATATTGGACATGGACTCATTACCCATTTTTTTCTCGTACTCAATTTCCGCTCTCTCCGCATGGCGAGTTGGCCGAGCGGGGGTTGAGTACGACTGGCAACTGGCTGTCAACTTTCAAAAAAGAATATTATTTTTAGACGACCCTCATTTAAAGCTCCGTAAAATATACAAAAACCGCCCGATCTCGCGAATTGGTTCATTCTTTCATCTTCTTTGCAGCTCCACTGAAACGTAACGTTTGTATACAAACCGGCTTTGGCTCACCAAAGGGGTTAAGCTCTCACCGGCCCGTATGCGTATACATGAACGGCCAGTGTCACCTCAGATTGTTGGAACGTTTCTCGAGCTGCGAAGATGAACGTTTCGAAAGAGTGGTCGAAAGAGTAATGAACTGAGTACTGAAAGCCAAGTTCTTGACAAATGCACTCATGACAATTTTAGCGAGATCGAATGGTTCCTGTGGATTTTACGGAGCTTCTAGTGAGGGCCGTCTGAAATATTTCTAGGTCTAAATTTGAATATTCTCTGTGAATCTAAATTTATTTCAAATTTCTATACCTTGGTCCCAGAGGATTTCTCTTGTAAGTACAGAAAGTAAACACAAAAGGAACACAACACTGCTCGCGCTCAAGATGGTGTACGTTTGGGCCCCTGTGGTTCGGCCGCGAGAAAAAAGACTAAGCCTGACATCCAAGATGACCGCATAGGAGCCTAGAACTCAATCTCGTACCCAGAGCCTGCGATCCTTTTGGTCAGTACCAAGGAACGGAGACTCTGGGAAACTCCGATGAAAAAGTCCCCAAATCGGGGTTTTTGGTCCCAGTCCTCTGGTTCTCAGTTCCTCATCATTTGTAACTGTCATGTTGATAATCGTTCGCTAGTCCGAAGACCAGGGAAATATTTGTTTACCGATGAATAAAATCAACATGTTTTACAAGGCTCTCGACAAAGCATTTCGTGTAAGAATGGCCATTCTTTGCTTTTCTCCTAATCGTTGACCGGACGATTTGAGCCGTAGGTTTTATTTGTCCGCGTCGGCCGTGATCGCCTGATCGGCTCGGCTCAGCTGCTCAGGTAAGGAATTGTACTTTCTGTTAGGAATTTTGGCTAAATTATATCGACCTTGCTTCTCTAATGTTATTTTTAAAGTTCTGAGACAAAACTGCGAATAAATACGAGACGAATCAGACGACAGATGTTTGTTTGGCGACAAAGCGACAATAATAATAGTTTTAACTTGTAAATTATCGGGATTTTCACTGTTTTGAATTATTTCATGTGTTCAATTGTATATTAGGTTTGTCGTTTATAATTATATGTTACAGAACGTTGATAAATCAATTAAACAGGTTAGCAACGTGCACAGAATTTTAATTTTCACTTATTTATTGCTGGATCGAGATTGATTGAACTAACCAATCAGGTGCCGAGTTTCATCGGAGTTTCCCAGAGCCTCCGTTCCTTGGTACTGACCAAAAGGATCGCAGGCTCTGGGTACGAGATTGCCTAGAACTGACGTCCAAATAAAAATTCCCCATTGCCGCCATGTTTTGGCAGTTTTGCCTCACCTTTTAATCCTGGGATTGAGTGGAGTCAGCCTTCCAGGTATATATAGAGTTCACTGATATATATAGAGTTCACTGGGCAAAACATGGCGGCAATGGGAATTTTTGGACGTCAGTTTAGGCTACTGACCTATATATATAACTGGACAGCGTGCTCCTATTACCTTTGAGTTAGGAAAAGTGTCCCCATTTTCACTTTCAAAATGGCGGCATTTATGGGTCCTTTTGCTAATGGTGAAGGTCGCTGACCGATACCTAAGATCTCTAGTTCGTGTTGGACATGTTCGGTATTTCGCTTTTTTTACGAAAACTAAGCTATTTGGTCGGATAAACTGTACGTATGTTGTAGCCAGATGAATTATCTTTCTTCCAGTATATTTGATAGCTTCTACAGTGGTTTATTTCTCGAGAAAACATTCGGAGATTATAATACATACATACGGGGAAAAAATTCAAAATAGCGGCCGCTATTAATATGATTTGGACATGTTCGGTATTTCACTTTTTTTAGGGAAACTAAGCTATTTGGTCGGATAAACTGTACGTATGTTGTAGCAAGGTGAATTATCTTTCTGCCAATATATTTTATAACTTCTACAGTGGATTGTTTCTTGAGAAAATGTTCGGAGTAGCCGGACTAGGCAAACTTTGTCGAATTTTTGCCAAGTCAGCATAATATCGTCCTGGTGTCGAATTTGTGTAAACAAAATATTTGCTGAGCGGCCCGGGATGTTTTCATGATAAGAGTCTCATTGTAGTTCTGAACTACAATAATAACATTCCTAGACAATTACTGTTGTAGCTTTCCAGCAGTCTGAATTAAAGACGTGCTGGCCGGCGGTTACTGCACGAACACTTGCATAGTTGCATGGCAATAAAATAAACAAGACTGTCAAAATACACATGGTCATGGAAATCTACAAACATTTCGTTTTATGAAGTCGCCAGCTCTATAAAGAACCGCTGAAGATCACGAGGAAATCGTAAAGAACCGAGGCGTACATGGGAGGCGATATTCCTATTTGGTCAGACAAATAATCCAGCAGACCTCTTGAGTCGTTCCACAAGAAATTAACAATGACCAACCTGCATGCATTAACTCTTTCCTGTCCGAATTTATTGCTCTTTACTCTTTAGTATTTTGTTCTGGCTAATAACGCCAGACGATTTTATTCACCTCTTGGGGAAGCCTTCACAAGAACAATTTTTCTCTAACTCTTTCCTGTCCGAATTGGTGTTTAGTATTTTATTCTGGGGATAAGAAAATCGCTTTGTGTTTACAAAAATATTCTTTTTTCCTACGATAAGTACATGTCAGTGGTCGCTACCATTAGCATTTTGAAAGTGAAAATGGGGACACACTTTTGGCCAGCACCCGCAGTCCAGTTATATATATAGGTCAGTGGAACAGGTGGGAAAATTGTCTGAGCATGCGCGAAAACCGTGATATAAACAAGCTGCGGGGGACTGGGACGGCAATATGGCGGCTTTTAATCTGTAAATAATCCGAAGAGTTTTTTAGTAATTCTACTTCTTTTTAGATATTTTATTAATTAAGAAACATACTATATATGTTCTACCATACAATAAAAAAGAGAAAACCCCATAATAAATAGTTTTTGATAAATAGTTTTTTATATTATAAATAGTTTTTGGTTATAATACACATAATATTAAAGCTCAGGGAAGTACAAGTTGGCAGTTGCTCTTGTTTTATAAACTCAGTAATACAATAAATTTATAACTAGCTTGTGTCTGGCCTTTTGGTGGTTATGTCAAAGGTTCAGTAGAAAATGAAAAGAACAGTTCACAGCAAAAATAAGGAGTTATTGTCACATCTTCATATCACTGCCAATTTAAATTACAACAAACTTTGACAAGCAACAAGACTATATACAAACATTTAAACATAGGTACATGTAGCAGAATATATGTAAATTAAATAAACTTGAATCCTTTCAGTATCTTCACTCAACGTTGTTGGTCAACCTATTTTGAACACACTTATTTAAATCTAGCAATTTCAAAATAAGCATGTACATGTATATAAATATATACAGCATATTAAACACTTCACTCTTTTAACTTTTTCTTTAGCCATTGATATAGCTAATATAGTATCTAAAAAAAGAAAAAGAACACTTAAAGATTTGCATGATAACAAATGCAATATTATTTTTGGTAGCAGTTATCAGTTCAGTCCAAATCCAAAATGGCGGCTTCAAGTGACTCAAATTCAAAGCGTGAAATTCAAGTGTTTACGATTTTTTGAAGCTCAGAAACTGGTACAATCTTAACAATTAGGATCAAAAGCATACTTTGAAAGACAAAAAAATTGGTGGCATAGGCGAAAATTTAAATTTATTGGCTTTCATCACTTTTTATAGCTGTCAAATTTGTGTACCGAAAATGAGCAAACTTTAGAGTTCGCCTAGGCTTCGGAAATGCAGTTGATTCTTAAACAGACTGGTTTTAGTCATACTGCAAGAACCTGTAAGCAGTTGTCAAGTTTCATTTAGACGATTAACAAAAAATATACGGTAATTCAAGCACATTTCCTAAGCCGACTGTTATCGCAATTTCCTATGGACAGGCGAAAGGGCACAAGATTCAGTTCGTTTTCGATTTTTCTGGACGTTGTCATTTATTTCAGTGGATGGAGCAAAGAACTATGGATAGTTTAAGAGAATAAAATTTGGGTGGCAAAGGGCTAAATTTTTAACTATGGTTCGTTCAAAATCACTGATTTTAACTGTTTTTAGGATATTAAGCAACTAGGCGATAAATTTACACCGTCAAGTGGGCTTCAATATTAACAATTCACACAGTATTTTTAAAGATAAACATATGATCTAGATAATTCAACTCACCTTTTAGTAGTATTTTGCTGTTTATACAGTTTGTCGACACAAACAAAATGGACATCGAAACGAAAAACCCTGTTTGTTGCATATTCTCCTCGAATAATCCAAGGTTTCCATAACTCCGATCATAGGAATATATAGCTCACATGAAAGTCATCACAACCAGTTTTAAATTGCCAAGGTTTCTCTTCTTCAGCGTACTAAATATTTCAGCTAACAAAACATTCAAACCTGAACGAACCTCATTTCGAACAAATATAAAGAAACAGAGCAAATGCGCCCGCGATATTTGGCCAGTTAAGACAATTTTCCCACATGTTGGTCAGTGGTTTAGGCCCTTACGCGGTCATCTTGGATGTCAGTCTTAGTCTTTTTCCTTGCGGCCGAACCAAAGCCAGCCCAAACGTACACCCGGAACGGCGTTAAATAAGATTACTCTCGGGACTAAGAATTATTCATTTTCTTTGTTGTATGAGGAAAATTCTATTGTATTAAGGACGTTGTTTTTGACATTCACGTTGTATTTTCTTAAAGTGCACATGAAACGAAAATTAAGTTTGTCTTATTTGAAAGAACACTTAAAATGATAGAGTAACATCTTTTACAGTTTTCCGTTTCCTTGCTTCGTTGTTGAGATATTTCAGTTTGTTTGAAATGTAAATTAAACAACTTGACGTCACATGTGCATAATGAGTTATCAGAGAAGGTTATATATCTTTGCTCATTATCAGACATGCATAATCACTTGAAAATTCTACATGTTTGGCCTTGTGAGAGAAACACAAGCACATACTTCCTTCGAATTAAGTTTGGTTCGATAACCTTCTCTGATAACTCATTATGCACATGTGACGTCAAGTTGTTTAATTTTCAAACAAACTGAAATATCTCAACAACGAAGCAAGGAAACGAAAAACTGCAAAAGATGTTACTCTATCATTTTAAGTGTTCTTTCAAATAAGACAAACTTAATTTTCGTTTCATGTGCACTTTAAGCTCTGCTCTCTAAAGGTGCTGTTACACGATGTGCTTTTTCTTGCAACTTGCAACAAATCACTGAATGTTGTAAGTTGCATAAAAAATCGCACCGTGTAACACCCCGTAGCAACTTGCGATTTTGTCATTTTTGCCGTGTTGCAAGTTGCAAGAAAAGTTGGATGGGTTCTACTTTTTGCTGCAACTTACAACAAAAATCGCAAGTTGCTGAACGTGTAACACCCTTCCTGCAACTTGCGATTTTTTTTCCCTATGTAAATTTGTAGCGGCAATTTGGAAAAAAAATCGCATCGTGTAACAGCACCCCCGTTTATATACACTAGAGCAAAAGTACCAGATTCGTTTTGCCGTTTACACATGCACAAAAGAATGAATCTGGAATAAAAACTTTCCGGTTTGATCACGTATCCGGAGATTTCGAATCCGGAGAAAAATGTAGAAACTTCGTATCCGAATACTTTTCAGTGAATCCGAGACAATACGTAGCGTGAACGGTTATTCGATGAATTCGGATGCTATCAGTTTACGTTTGTTGCTGAGCGGCCTGGGACATTTTCCTGATAAGAGGCTTTTTGTAGCTCTGAACTACAACATAAATACTGGACAATTTTTGCTGTAGTGTTGTAGCTCTGAATTGAAGACGTCCCGGGTGTACGGCACGAATGATCAGCAATAAAATAAATAATATATGGAAGTTCTACAAACATTTTGTTTTATAAATTATTAGTACTGATCGAACCGATCATCGACACCTGCTGTTCGATGATTATATCATCAAGCAAATGATGCAGAATCATCGAATGATATTTTTGATCGATATATTGATCACCTTTCATATGGGTTATAGCCAATCAAAACCCAAGCACTTTCGAGGGGTGTTTATCAGTTTATATATGCATTCGTTAATCGAAATTCTCACATGCTTTTCATCAAGAGTTTTAATCCGACTCTTTCTCCAGGTAAGGAGTGGGAAGAGGGGGCGGCGGAACAAGATCTCGATACTCAGATTGCATTTACTAGAGAGTCGGTAGAAACTTGCGACTTAGACTGCGTTTAGACGAGCCCCGGTATAGAAAATAAACGGTAAAATGCATGTGGTTACTTTTACTCGAATCCGTCATAATTTAACGACGCTTTGAAGGTGTTTGCACGACTCCGGAACCTTATGGTGTACATCCAGTATTTCAATGTTCATGCTGTACACTGTTTAAATAGCCATATCTCGTCAAACGGAAACGAAGAGCAATTCGCGAAGAATATATATTATCCCACCAAAGTGTATAGTGCATTCCAGGACTGACTTACTTCGGCCAATTTTGACGTACGAAATCGCCCCTATTTGTAAAGATTTACCCCTCTATCTCTATCTAGAGCGTAAAGAAATCTTCTGGTGGTCAGGTACACAGCTAATTTATTCGTGTAGTTTACAGGTAACACTACGGAAAACTGCATGGGACGAGGAAAAAATTAATGCAGGTTACGCTTACAGTCGCTGCTCGTATTGCTCGATAGTCGTTACGTTTTAAAATAAAATTTTAAAAATCTGGAAATAAATTAGTAACGTTGGTCACTTTATACGTTAGTAACCTGACATGTTTGATATATACTCATGCAAGAAACAAGAAGTATATATATACCAGCACCTAGTAGTGATTTAATAGTGAAAGACTGTATTTTAATACATACGTATATATATATTGCTATAAAATAACCACAATTACTTGAAACTAATTACTGCAATAATATGCTTTATTTATACATTTGCCATTGTTTTGAACAATGTAATCATACCACTTCTACGTGGCGGCTTAGCCTTAGTGTTATTGACTCATATAGCATCTGTATGTGCGTTTTAATGGCAATGCGGAATTGGTGGGATTAGACAACAGCAAAACAAAGCAGCACACATCATGGCAAACAATCCAACTTCAGCGTCTTTCTGCCTCTGATATTCGTCACTATATATGTACACGGTAGGGCGGTTGGTGACTCCAGGACGATAAGGTTGTTCCATATAGTAGTCATCTCGAACGTATCCATTATGCGGTGGAACTTGATAATAATAACCAGAGTACTGATACGAAGGCTGCTGCGGTTGCTGATTCATACTCAAACACTGACTAAATATATGCAGTTTACCCTTTATTATTTCAATTTCAGTTGTATGGCTTTTGGTATAATTGAACTCGTCAGTACATACACCAGTAATTGTCAGCTCCAGGTCTTCTCAGCTTTATCAGTGAAGTACACGAAGGTCTAAGGTAAATATTTTGGGTTTAGTTTTCCCGACAATTGAAAACTTTTTCTCCAGACGCGCACGTTTTGGATTTGCAGCTTGCATGTATGCGGTAAACACAGCAGGTATATATAGTCCATATATAGAATACACAAAATCAAACCAAGTATACGTATAAACAGTAGTATAAACAAAAAGTTGAAATCGAATTTAAGAAAACTAAACTTTGTTGAGTAAATATTTTCTTTCATAGCAATAGGGATATGGATAAGGAGCTTGCTAATTCGATCCGTTCCCGCATGGGACAAGGAAATGTGTTAAACATTTGTTGTTGGCAGTTAAAAAATGTATTAAACAAGCCTCAAAGAATACGTTCTTGTCGAGAATGTATTTAACTTTTGTTGGTAAATTTATACTAAAACAATTAGACAACTCGAGTTTTGTCGACAAGTTTTATCCAATTATTTATGCACGGGATATAACCTGTATATACACCGCGGTACATCAAAGAAAACTGACTCAATCGTGAGTCAGTATATTACACAGAATAAAGACTAAGCAAGAAGGGCCACTCGGGTCGGAACCTTTGAAGTTTTTGTCCCCGCGCATGTCGCATCACGCATGTTGCTCAGCCAGTAAACTGCATGTTCTGGCCAATAAGCACGCTGAACTGCATGGCTGTCCTAGCCAGTAAACTGCATATTTTTGCATAAAAATACGAGGACACGTTGTACCGCAGAAGTGACCCTTCTGTATAGTATTTATTCTGTAGTATATTATATCACGATTGAGTCGGTTTTCTTTGATGTACTGCGGCGTATATACAGGTTATATCCCGTGCATAAATAATTGGATAAAACTTGTCGACAAAACTCGAAAAATCTTGATCGAAACTCTTCGAAATTGACGAAACCTTGTCCGAAAACCTCCTTCAATCGTGATATAAGTCGAACTTGGGATATAAGTCATATATTGACCCTCGGGACCTTCGGACCCTCGGGTCAATATATGACTTATATCCCGCGTTCTCGGTATATAACCTATACATATATATGTACATATATATACTATATATATATGTGTGTGTGTGTGTACTATTTAAAACACGAGCAGGAGCGTTTTATCAGACTTAAAACCACGAGGGCGCAGCCCGAGTGTTTTAGATCTGATAAAACACGTGATGCGAGTGTTTTGAATGGCTTCAAAAACGATTCGTTATTGGATGTTAGTTATGTTTATTAGTATTCTTTATATAAAATTGTATGTTCATTAGTATTCTTTATATAAATTGTATGTTCATTAGTATTCTTTCTGACGTCAAGAAGTTTTATCAGGTATAAAAACACAGACATGGTCACAGAATAAAGACTATACAGAAGGGCCACTTAGCGGTACAACGTGTCCTCGTATTTTTATGCAAAAATATGCAGTTTACTGGCTAGGACAGCCAGTTCAGCGTGCTTATTGGCCAGAACATGCAGTTTACTGGCTGAGCAACATGCGTAATGCGACGTGCGCGGGGACAAAAACTTCAAAGGTTCCGACCCGAGTGGCCCTTCTGCTTAGTCTTTATTCGGTGACATGGTACTGATTTCGTTTGTGTTTTCCTCGTGAATTTTTAATGAGTTTTTGAAATGTATATAAATAGGCTGCATCAATTACCGTGTGATGTCACGGTAACATTTATTTCTTAGCCTTATACTTCATAAAAGAAACAGAAAATGGATACCCCGTGTTTAGATAACCTGATGCAAACACTTGATTGAGTTTGGGAGAATTCTAAAATACTTATGTAAACCTTCGCCTATACTATACAGCTCGGTTGACAGTTCAAATTTTCCCAACTCACTCGAGCCTGTTTGCATCAGGCTATAAAAACACGGGTGGCCATTTTCTATTTCTTGTTTGCATGGGCAGCCATTTTCTAGTCAGACTCTCATAAATAATCCCTGAGTCAGTCAAATGACAAAAATGGATGGACTATTTGCTTATTAGAGTAGTACTCGGTAACATAGCTGCAATTTGTCTGCGCGGTATGTGCTAGTCTTTAGGCTCGACCCAATCTCTTTCTAAAGAATAACACACGGCTGATAATTTAGGGCCTGTTTATATGATCCCGGTGTACCGGGACGTCCCGGTGTACCGGGATCTCGGCTTGTAGATAATTTACTGTTATTTTCGCGGTTGCGTTTATATGGAGACCGGGACGTCCCGGTGTACCGGGATCCCGGTTGAAGCAACCGAGATCTCGGTACACCGGGACAGATTTTTTCCCATATAAACGCAGCATCCCGGTACCCCGGGATAAAATCGAGTGAACTGCGCATGTTTTTACCTTTGAATATAACTTCAAAATGGCGTTTGAACAGCCAGAACCGGGCAACCGGGACGGTATTTCCGTTTTCCATATAAACCCGGGATGAAATCATCCCGGTACACCGGGACGTCCCGGTACACCGGGATCATATAAACAGGCCCTTAGGCGAAAATTGCTTGCGTGTCTCTGTACTGTGATATCATGATGTTTAAACGTTCTGGATTGTTGACATTTGTTGTAGTTTCTTCTTTTTCTCAATTATACAGGTGTATACTTACAAGTATATATGTATATATATATATATATATATATATATATATATATATATATATATATATATCTATATATATATATGCCAGAGGAATTATTAAGTAAGAAGCTTTCTTCTAGTGGAATTGCTAGTTCTTTCTTGCGATCGAGTCGCTACGGTGTTTATAGTCTTTATAAAATTATGGCTGTTGGTCACTTGGTCCCGTCTTCAACTGTCGATTTGCCGGGTCGTTTAACTATAGTTCCTCAGTTTTACAAACACGAAGTACAACATATACAAAAATTAAGATGTTCACAGGTACAGTTTTTCAGAAAATTGGATTTTTGACTATTGCATTATTTTATGGTGTCAAGATTTCTTCTTAATGAAATGCAGTAGTGTAATAAGTTTGTATTTCGCAAAAATCAAGTCAGTGGATTATGTAGCAAAGATACAAAATCTGAAGAAGCATTTCAATAGTGTCATTTCAGTCTAAAAAACCGGTAAAACACCTTCCAGTATTCCATAAAAATAGCATTTTGTAATGTTATCTAAAATGAAAATTGACCATAAAATAATAATATTATAAGGCAATAGACAAAAATCCAATTTCCTGAAAAACGGTACCTGCGAACATCCTAAGCTTTGGATATGTTGTACTTTATTCACTGGCAAATACCGTTTAGTTGCACATGTGTTTGTAAAAATGGATGAACTATAGTTAAACGACCCGGCAATTCGACAGTTGAAGACGGGACCAAGTGACCAACGACCATAATTGTAGCGACTCGCAAGAAAGAACTGGCAATTCCACTAGAAGAAAGCTTCTTTCTTGATACTTCCTGTCTGGCATATATATCCTTGTAAGTATACATCTGTATAATTGAGTAAAAAGGAGGAAACTACAACATTCCAGAACGTTTAAACATCATGATTCATCGAACCGCTTTCTCCAGCGCCATGTTGCTAAAATTATCGCCCGTGTGTTATTCTTTAGAAAGAGACTGGATCGAGCCTAAAGATAGCACATGCGCATACAAATTGCAGCAAAACTGGATGGGGTATGAGGCCTGATTTTGCGTGCCAGTTGTATGATGACGTGACCACTACCCAAGATGGCTGCCACTAAAGTTCATAAGCTTTCGTAGATTGAAAACAGGCAAAAAGAGTTATTTTAAATGTTTAAGACGCTAATTTCTTGCATTTGTTTTCTAATTTCTTGCATCTGTAAAACATTTAAATTTCGTTGTTTTTCTTCAGTGCCGACAACGAAGAAACTTCACGATAGTATAAACTGAAAAAAATTAAAGACTATAAAATCTGCGAATAATTCAATTCCAAGTCTTAATTGTACCTCTTATAGTAATCTTAATGCCTTAACAATATCTCGTGTTGTGTACTTGCCATCTTTTGACTGTATTTGTTGTTAAACAGTGAAAACTAAACGAAGTTACGGCTTTCCCGACTCCCCTGGCACAGAGTACTTAATATTCCTCCCCCGGGTAATCTGACCGTGCCCAAGATTGCTTATGCCAGTCAACTTTAGGATTGAGAACAAGTTCTAAGGCCGCATTGCGTCATATGTTCCACTACGTAAGCTGGCGGCGACTGGCACGAAATGTTTGACTGCTGGCCATAGGGAATGCCCTATCCAGTTTTTATAGAGATCATCCTTGAGACTGTAATGTTTATGATTATGTGCACAGAACATTCCATCTTTCACCTCATGAAAATTTTAATTTTACCAATTCACTCATATAGCATTCATTTTGTACAATGTATAATTATTCGTAATTCAATTAGACATCATTCAATTTGACACAATTTTACAAGTCATTAGTTATTAAGGGCCTGATAAAACAAGATCTTATCAAAAGCCTGAAAAAAATGTTACAGGTTTGCAGGGCAGAAGTTGGAAACCCTATAGACTAGACTAAGGCTTTGAAAATCAGTTAAAATTGAATTCAGATAACACAAAATTACAGATCTCAATCTTACAGTAAATATTATAATAATTGTAGTTATATACGTCAAATGAGATTAATAGCTATAGTTAAGAAAGAAATTTTAAAAAAAGACACTATACTGTAGATGGCTTATATTTTTCGAGTTTAAAATATTATATATAATTCATATTTTTCTGTTTGTTCTCTACGTCACAGTTTTTTTAAACACCCAGTCCATTTCTCATCCATCAAATCAGTTTAGATTTATTTTCTCGCTGAAAATTCTTGCTTTGTAAGAAGAAGTAAACTAAAACATATTTGATATACATTGTGTAATTCCACGACACATCCACAGTTTGATTGCCTACAATTCATTGTTCCATAAAAATCATTACATCCCATATCCAAAATATTTGGACATTGTCATTAATTAGAATTAGCCTAGTTTTGAGAAGTGAAAAATCGTAGCACAGAATTCTGAGCATCGCATGTGATCATTTATCACATTGATAAGGACGTTTTGATTTCTAACTCCTAACTTTTCTTTCTCATTGACGTCAAGGCAAAAAAAAACCCAATCAAGGTTAGTTTCCACTCAGGAAAATCTTCCGTGGGATAGGAACGGACAGTAAAGTTTCTTTTGTGTTAAAGTCATTAGTTCCGACCGAGAGCTCACAAGACAAAGAAAACTTCCCTGTCCGTTTCGATCCTGCGGAAGATTTTCCTGAGTGGAAACTGGCCTTTACATAGTGGATGAGTAATGGTTAAGATGTTTACAACCGGGTTACTTTTGACAGAAATGTTTAGAAGTTCGTTCTGAAGTTTGCAAGTTCATTAATTACAAATTTCGCAAGTAAGGTTCGTTGGATACTAGAAAAAGTGGGTGATCAAATGCAAAGGTTAAACAAACTTGCAAACTTCTAAACATTTCCGTCAAAAGTAAATCATAGAATAAGAGACGCGCGATGAAAAAATTAAACACTGCTCGCGTGCTCTGGTCAACCAACACACGACAAAAGTCTAGCGCGTCACTTGATCTAATCAGCCAACATCTGCTACGTTTTTGTTCACATTCGATAAATACTCTGTTTGCATGCAGATAAGAGATTAACAAAATATCAAAAAAGTGACTATAATCATCGTCCGATTATAGTAAACCAATTAACTAAACATTACAAAAAATTGCATCTGATTGCTTACAGTAGTCACAAAGCTATATCATGCACAATTGTAAATGGTCGCCACTACTCGAACCCGCCTTGGCTGGTCATGCAGGGCCTTGAACGTGCCAAAGCTAAAAACATATTTCAGGGCAGTTACACTTCACTTGTGGTAATAAATTTTTGATCATACTCATGACCATTTTGACTCCTAGTTATCTATACACTTATTATAAATAACCAAATCGACGAAGCCAATCAGCATTGTTTGCTTGTTCTCTGCAAATAAAAAAGTGTTGTTAAGTATTGTTGTATACCTCCATGCTGTTGCACGTCATACAGTAAAAACCCTAACAAGAACCTACGTTTTACCAAATCAGCCTGGGATATAGTTCTTATATTCTTATATATTCTTATATAAATAAATTCTTAATTTCAGTCTGAGGTTCTTATAGCTGAAGGTTCTTGTTAGCGGGTTTTTACTGTAAAATGTTTGTATGAACATGCATTGATAAAAAGAAAAGTGTAGTTTGCCTGGTTGAAGGAGAACACCAACCAGTAGAAATAAGTTAATTTGAAATTAAATACTCTCAAGGATAATGGGGAAAATGCTCTGGGGGAAATGGTTAAACGTTTCATGACTTTTGCTTTAGTACTTAACCCTTTTCTTGTCCAAATTGGTCTTTGAGTGTTATTATTTTCTGACTATCGCCAGACAATTTTATTAAATTCTTGGATAGCCTAACTAACTCTTTCACTAACTCTTTTCTATCCGAATTATTGTTTTAGTTTCCTTTTGTGAATTTTTTCTATAAATTTTCTCCTGTTGATATTATTTGCTCTTAGAAGAATATTCTTGCTGAATATTAAAGGAAAGTTTTCTGGACGTAATTTTCGCTATAAATTTAATGGTCAGAATTAAAAATAGTTCTGACCTATGAATTTGTTTAACGTTTCTGTACCAAGTTTTAAAAACATTTACTGCAGCAAATCTATGATAATTCTAATTAAATTTAATTGTTATATACCAAAGACTTTCGTTTGCCAAAGATGAAATCCTATTGGTCAAATCATGGTCACGTGTTGTTCAACAAACTCAATGTTTCTCTCTGCCGAGGGAAACATTGCACTGTTTCCCCCTGACGTCACAACGAGGAGGGAAACAGTGCAATGTTTCCCTCTGACGTCAGCTTTAATCATGCGTTGTTCACGTGAATACACAATGATTATTGCATCAGATCAAGAACTTTGGACTTTTCGGAACATTTTGAAAACAAGAGCTGTTTCGAGCTTGTTTGGTACGAAATAGTCCATTTTCCAAAGGAAAGAATATCTATACATCTCTTCAAAGATGGTCTGAAGAAAACCTGGATAAATTTACAGCTGTTCTTTGTACTTGTTGAGTCTGGTGTATTTGTTTAGTTGAATTGAAATTACGAAGACAAAGTCACAGTATTTTGGTAAGTCTTTTTGCCTTTTGTAAGTTTCGAGTCAACTTGGTATTTTGTGTTTTAAAAGTCTTTGGTATATAACAAAACGCTTGTTGACTTTTGCCTCGAGAAACATCGAGTTTTACGGTCCCTCAGGCTTCAATGTCACCCTCGGGCTAAAGCCCTCGGATGACATTGAAGCCTTTGGGTCCGTAAAACTCGATGTTTCCCTCGGCGCCAGTCAACAAGTGTATAATGTTTAAAAACATTTGTACCGACTCAGACGGTTTCTGTCGTGACAAAATAATGCATGTGCGGATGTCTTTCTAGTTCCCAGTCTCCTATTAAAATGGGAGTTAAAACATAGAGATCATATAAATACTAGAGGGGGCATTGGCGGGAAAATTTGATAACCACATGGCAGCCTCCATTACCTATGATATTTCAGTCAATTGGTTGGCAAATGTACTAGACCCAGTCCTTTGCCAACCAACGCGCCTAATGTTTGCCTCCAAAAAAATCCAAGATGGCGGCGTTCAATTGGTTACCCGCGGTTGATTGAAATTAAGATAGGATGCCCCCTCTAGTATTTATATGATCTCTATGGGTTAAAAGGACTATGTCACCTTATTTTTAGCAATACTTACAAACACAAAATTGTCATAAAATTG
>OZ035997.1:37309935-37319935 GCA_964035015.1 Corallium rubrum
GCCAAGGATCTCAAATCACTAGATATACGTAGAGCCATGCACTTTAATTATTGCGTGCTTGCTCTAATTATTCAATATGTCTCTTTATATGGGAAAGTTTCCTGGAAAATGGAAAGATGCAAACTTAGTCCCTGTTCATAAATGCGATTCCAAGTCACTTGTTACTAATTACATAGGTATTTGCCTTTTAGATATCTTATCTAAGTTGCTGACATGTTCATCATAGTATGTTTCGTTTTAGTCCTCCATGCCTCTCCGAGTGGCAACATGGATTTTTGCCAGGTAAATCTACTCTCGCCCAGTTGATTCAGGTTGTTCATCAGTTTGCCAATGCACTGGAGAAAAGAAACCAGGTTGATGTAATCTATTTAGACTTTTCAAAAACCTTTGACAAGGTCCCCCAGCAGAAGCTGTTATAGATAAGCTTGAATGCTTACGAATTAAGGGTTCTTTGCTGTCTTGGTTTCGGTCATACCTATAGCAACTTATTAACGATATGCCCGGTACAATATCTCCTAGTACATCGCTACTATGCAGGGTGTCCCAAAAAAATGCCCATCCATTTATGAGGTGCACCTTCTTTAATTATCGTACAAGAAGTAAATTTTTATATCACGCCGAAAGCCCATCCCTCCTTCTTTGTTGTCTGAGCTAAGTAATTATCTACTCGCTTCCTGTAGTCATTTAAAGAGGCAACATCAAAATTTGAACTTGTCCAAATTATATATGCTACGTCAAGATTTGGAAATTTTCTCCTAAAGGCTTCCCTTGTCCTTGTTGGGTTTCTTGTTTCATGATAGGAGAGTACCATGAATGCTCTTTCCACGGGAGTAAATTGTTGTCCAACTATCTTAAGATGGATGAAATAAAGTGCACTTCTGCCTACATGGAAAACATGTGCATGAAACTCTCATGAGCACTGTTATTACCCCAAGAAACCTCACATGATTGATGCCGCATTGCTTCATTTGGAATCAGACTTTATTCCCCTGTGGTCAGTTTTCACAAGCATATGTATTCAAACTTGTATTCCGCACTCAAACAAAGCTGTGGTCAAAAACGGGATGGGCGACATTCGTTTGGGACACCCTGTATTTTTCCAAATCTGTAGGTATATACAGCATAGATAATTTGCATAATTTGGACAAGTTCAAATTTTGATGTTAGCGAGTAGATAGCTATTTAGCTCTGAAAATTTCAGACAACAAAGAAGGAATGATGGGCTTTCGGCGTGATATAAAAATTGACTTCTTGTACCCAAATTAAAGAAGATGCAATACAAAAACGATGGGGGCATTTTTTTGGGCACCCTGTATATACTTTTCGCCGATGACTCCAAGTGTTTACGATTAATCCTTGGGCAAGACGATGGCGAGAAGCTAGTGGACCTGTACATGGGGCATGGAATTTAGTATGAAAAGATGTAAGGTTTTACGTATAGCTAAGATTAAGTCAATTTTTGTCAGAGACTTTCTTGGTGTGAAGCAACTAGAGCAAGCATGTAGTAGTTGAGAAAGATCTTGTATCGTACATGCATGCATATCAGTGACAGAGATATTAAGAAGTTACTTTATGTTACTTGGGTTTGTGGATCCCATCTTGAATACACTAATCTACACCATAAGAAATATTACAGCTTTGGAACGTTTGAAAGAAATAATAATAATTAAATATTATATGAAGTACAACGGTGGATTAAGCGTTTGCTGATGTACATGTGAACAAGTCCGTTTTTCCGAATTGAATAACAACAGATCTTGGTATATATCAAGTGTTAATGTTCGTTTTTATATCTTTTTGATTGGGCGAGCAATCCTCGCGTGGCGGTCCTAAAAGCGTGAAGTGATATCAGTCTTTGTTTTTTTCCAGTTTTCCTTCATTTAAAACAATGTTTAAGGTTTTGCTGAACATTTTTATTGTCATTTGACATTGTGGTTAATCAATGTTCACTCGTGTGATATGGGATTTAACATCGCTCGTGAATAAAATCCCATATCACGCTCGTGACCATTGATTAGCCTATACATATTTTTTGCATTACTTATTATATGCATGACAAAATTACTACATTCTCATTGGGTGAGAGGAGTACAATTATTTTATTAATTGTACTGCAGTACAATTAATTAAAATAGAAAAGGCCCTGGGAACGATGTTGAAAATAAAATTCAAAATGGCAGTCAATTCTGCAATGGAAAGTTTTCACATTTCCAACGACTTGTGGTACACTATATAAACTGAAAATTCCACATGGCCAGAAATTGTGGACATTGTTAGCCTACGTTCCGACAGCAGCCAATCAAATTAAACTACTATTACCACCGAAAACAACATGTCAAAAATGATTAGCGCCACACAAACAACTCCAAATAAAAGCGATCTCAAGAAACGTTTCCAATTTCCCAGCCTAAAACATAAATCCATTATGTCTGCTTATGCTGGGAAACCAATGAAAATATTTAAAAACCATTGCCTTACTTTTCCTTTTTGACATCCTCTATTTCTTAGCAGTCTGTGCTTGTATTACAGTCATTTTATAGTAACCAAGCCGAAGAGATTGTCGGAGATACAAGACAAAAAAGGAAAACTTTCCCTGGCGCGTACGAATATCATTCTTTAAACTTAGACGAAAAATATTATCGTCTTTTGGTATAAGGTTGGCAAATGGAATACCTATCATGGATCCATAGTTAGTTATTAAGCACAGGCTGCTAAGAAATAGAGGATGTCAAAAAGAAAAAGTAAGTCAATGGTTTTTTAATATTTTAATTTGTTTTCCAGCATAAACAGACATAATAGATTTATGTTATTTGTGTAGTGCTAATCATTTTTGACATGTTTTTTCGGTGGTAATAGTAAGTTTAATTTGATTGGCCGCTGTCAGAACGCAGGCTCACAATGTCCACAAGTTTTGAAATGAGTACAGAACACACCCAGAGTGAAAATATTTCTTGTCAATTAAATGAAGTAAACAAGATGTTTTTAAAGGTGTGAGTGAGTACGAAGCGTACGTGTCGTAATTTTGTTATGCATGTAATAAATGAGTAATCATATGATTTTGCTCGTAATTAAGGATTTACGCTACTCGTGATATTTGAAAATTATGCCAAATTGCACTCGCTTAATGGCTCGTAGGAAAATTTTCAAATATCACCTGTAGTGTAAATCCTTAATTGTACTCGCTATCATATGATTACCTATACTTATACTTAGTGCTTATTACTTGCGATTTGTAGTTGTCATACTAACCATGCAGCAAGCCGTTGTTCAGTAAACATGCAGTATGTTAAATATACTGTGGCGTTTGTTTCTTGTATCTCTTCAGCTCAAGCTTCTTTAGGTATTGAATGCATGTATACTGCTGTAAACACAGCATGACTATATCCGTCAGTGTGCTTTGCAATTCGTTCATTCTGTCTTCCTGAACGAACTGACGATGCGCTATAGTAATTATGTAAAAATGTAAATAATGGATAATAGTCTCCCTTGAGACCTCTGAAATTGTATATAAGAGTTGATAAATTGGTGGTTTGCAATCAATCCCACGAGATTTAGGAGACAAAGATACGGCAGCATGCATGTTGGAGGAATATATACTCCTATTCTCAGTGGGATGTTTCTCACATAATGCCGTGGGGAAGGGAATTGAGCTAAATTAATTGATCCTGGCTAACTTCTTTCATTACTCAAAGCCCTAGGGACTGCAGAATCATTTAAATTTGCTCCATGGGTTAGGTTTTTGGCCATTTCACCGTTTCGCACGGAGAAGGAACAACTTTAGCTATTATAGGATTTTTTGTGCCCGTGTGTTGCCAGCAGAGCCTCCCAGTTTCCTCGAGCTTTGCCATGTCTCAACCTGTTCTTCCTCAACCTATTGGCGTCGAAGCCGTTTTGGCTGATTTAGGCGAGAACGGAGTGCCTATCC
Source organism: Corallium rubrum (assembly GCA_964035015.1). NCBI lineage: Eukaryota > Metazoa > Cnidaria > Anthozoa > Scleralcyonacea > Coralliidae > Corallium > Corallium rubrum. The sequence goes on from OZ035997.1 coordinate 37,313,861, forward strand.
AGCCGTTTGATAACGAACCACTTAACGTCAACCCACCGCCAGTAGCAGAAAATCATCTTGCCATTTGACCAACCGTTCTACAACAACAACAACCACTACCAGTACACCCTGCTCCCGTTCCTCAGGTTAGTTGGGTTCGGGTTTGTGTCTGGTTTATTTTATGTTGACACCGGGTCTGTTTCGTTTGTGTCCTCCCAACTTGTTTTGTTGCGGTTGTGCGTGCGGACTATATTTCCACCAGCACATTCTGTTTGGCTAGTTTGCATAACCTGTACTGCCTTTTAAAAAACAAAACCTATGTTTAAATAGCGACGATTCGTTCAACATTTTTGTATAAATATACCTATACCCAAAACCAAACGTGGTCACACACAGCTTTGTATTATCAGTAAAAAGGCTACTGAGAAATCAAACGTGTTCACAGCCGTGAAAATAGATTCAAAAAGCACGTATTTTGTAGGTAAAACACTGGCCGCAACGCAGCATACATGGGGTCTAGCCATGCAAGAGAAACTAACAGCGATACAATAATAACTATTCTAAAATATGAATACGTGCGAATACATACAAAATAGCACGTCACGAGTGTATGCATGGGCTTGGCCCCGGAGTAAGAAAATCCAATAGGAAGTGTACACATGCCCAGTGAAAGAATGGCAACGGCAAACGCCGTGATGACCAAACGGGAGGACAGAGTGGCAACTATTAAGTCGAGCAAAGGACGCTGCTGTGTGGCTGCGTTTTAATTTTATTAACGGTAATTTGTACGTGGCTGTGTGACGGCGTTTGAGTTCTGTTAAGTGATCGTTTGTACGCTGCTGTGTGACTGCGTTTGAATTTTTGTTAGATGATTTGTACGCTGCTGTGTGACTGCGTTTGAATTTTTGTTAGATGATTTGTACGCTGCTGTGTGACTACCTTTGAATTTTTGGTAGGTGATCATTTGTACGCTGCTGTGTGACTGCGTTTGAATTTTTGGTAGGTGATCATTTGTACGCTGCTGTGTGACTGCGTTTGAATTTTTGGTAGATGATCATTTGTACGCTGCTGTGTGACTGCGTTTGAATTTTTGTTAGATGACGACACGATCAGACGACGTGTTGTGTCTATATGGTTTGTTGTGCCATTCCGTGTTTAGTAGTAGTGTTTCGTGTATTGTGAATAGTTTGTTGATTGCCTTATCCCTAATCATAAAATGACAATTTTTGGTAAATTGGGAAAAACAGGAAACGCGGTCGCTAATGGCATGATCAACATGCTTTTGCAATAAGTCCGGTATTTGATACGCCTTCATATAACTCAAGCAGTGTCAAGTACCGTTGATTCCCGCGTATAAACTTATAGCCAACATATCCACAGCGGACTTGAAACATTAGTTAAAAGGCTATTCAGATTTCAGAAAAATCTTGATTCGACGCCAAACGAGCACTCGCTCAGGAAACGCGGTCCGGCTAATTGCATTGTTCAGAGAATGTCACACTATATCGCTTTCGTTCTATAATCTTTACTACGTTAGACTCTAGTAAATGGTACACATTGATTTGTCTGAACAACGATCAACGCGCTTTTTGAATAAGTATTGTATACGCCTACATATAACTCAAGCAGTGCCAAGTACAGTTGATTTCTGCATACAAACTTATAGCTAAGACATCTTGACGAGGATCTAACATGTCAACTGCACACTTGAAACATTAGTTAAAAGGCTATTCAGATTTCAGAAAGATCTTGATTCGAAACCAAACAAACACTCGCTCTGTCTTTTCGTCCATGGAAAACTTGTCGTTTAAGCGAGAAAGTCGAGGCGCGTGGTTTTATTTACGCGATGATGGACTACTAAATTGAGAATGTTGTTACAACTTGTACCGTAGCGCAGTAGGTGCATGCACGCTGAGCGTGCCTATTTTTTGGTAGGTGATAATTTGTTCGCTGCCGTGCGACTGTGTTTGAATTTTTGTTAGATGATGATTTGTACGCTGCTAAGTGACTGCGTTTGAATTTTTGTTGGGTAATAATTGTACGCGGCTGTTTGATACAATTTGACCTTTTGTCTCGGTATATGCGCGAATGTGTGACCGCCTGAATTAAGTTGAAAGACCGCCCTATGTATATATAGACTACTATGTGGCATTCTTCACCTTTTTGTTGCATGGGTTATTTATCATAGGCGTGTTTAGGGTGTCTCTGATTTACCGTTTAGTGAGATTCCCCTCTTCTCCTAAGACACTCTAGATACCCTGGTTAGTGGCGCGTCTAGTGGGGACGGGGGGTGCTAGCGGTCCCCCCCAAATGTCGTAAAATTCGGACATATCTGGCTTTGCTGAGAAATGTCGTTGGTTAAACTATGGATCGAAATGCACAAAAGCACCAGACTTCCATTCTAGTCGCCGCAGCCAACAATGCGAAGATGGCGTCCTCAAAACACGGGCGATCCCTTTTAAGAGGCCCGGTAATGCTTACATTCCCCCGGGATACTCACAATCCGTTTATTATGACATTACTTTTTCGATTTTATTTGTGCCTTTGTACAAATCACTGTTCATCTTCCCCTAAGGCTTCCCCTCTAGATCATGTAGTTGTGTATTTCCACCAAAACCTTTGCTTCCAAGCCTCCTATCCAGCATTTGGTCGCCATCATTTACCCGATTTGAGAGGGGCATTCTTAGTACGCTCTATGAGTAATGAGTAATGATTTATTTAACGTCGTAAACACAGGATATGGTCGCCCAATCATCCGAGCCAGAGGCTCATGTCAAAGTGCACGACATAAGCTAAGACCTAAGTGTTAATTTTTTTTTCTATACACTGTCTACGACGGAGTTCTCGCTTCGGGTTATCTGGTGGCGACCCTTTGTGGGATCCCCATCTGGGGGAGGTGCTACTTATTACGCTCTTAACTTTCCGGGGCTTGGTTTGCGTGATCTCTACGCTTACATATCATGTGGTCAGCCGTTTTCGGGCAAATTCACTGTAGCGAGAGAGAGAAATGCCGAGTTAATTGGGCAGTCGTTAAGACGACTACCCAAGACGTATTAGTCAAAACATTTTGAATCCCACGGCAGGCGACTCCTATGTTTCTTGATCAATTCATCACCCTCTGCACCCACCTTCGACAGCATATTGGAGAGTATCAATAAAATATGATGTGTGTCTGCATTGGTAATCATTTTGTTATCCCAGAGTGGGTACGATACACTTCAGCCAGGGGCACAGAAAAAAATTATCTTAGTCCCATTCTTAATTCCCTTCCGCCCAAGGTATTGTGCGGGGAGAAGACCACTGGAAATATATCACTATTCTCAGTGGGATGTTTCTCACATAATGCCATGGAGAAGGGAATTGAGCTAAATTAATTGATCCTGGCTAACTTCTTTCATTAATCAAAGCCCTAGGAACTGCAGAATCATTTAAATTTGCTCCACGGGTTAGGTTTTTGGCCATTTCACCGTTTTGCACGGAGAAGGAACAACTTTAGCTATTACAGGATTTTTCCCCGCCAACCCCCCCTCAGCTGCAACACACACCACGCCTTTCTGTCCTGCCACTTCTGGACCTTGGGCGGAAAAATTATCTTAGTTCCATTCTTAATTCCTTTCCGCCCAAGGTATTGTGTGGGGAGAAGACCACTGGGAATATATCACAAACTGCTAATGAGATTCTTTTGTTAAAGTTCCTCCAACATGGCCGCCATGACGTCAAGTGCAAACCAAGAATAATGATATGTGTGTTGTCAATCGTGTTAAAAGAGTTGTTGGGTGTAGATGTGTTTTTTTGAAACAGGTGAAATTTTTCGAGGCTGCATGTGCGTAACATTTGGCGACCCCCGCCAGGATCGCTTAGCGAATTAATCGAACTACAGAACGAATTAAGCGAACTTACCTACGGAAGAAACACCCGACATGCACGGTGCAAAAAGAAGACGACAAAAGTTTAGATAAAATTTATGTCCTCATGGAGAAACAGATGGACTTGATGAAAACCCAAAGAAAGTTACAGCAAGAGCAAGACGAACGTATGTCTTCAGGAAAACGCTAAGCGAGTTCGAACAGAAGTTAGACCGTCAGTGGCTAAACGACAAAGCTATTGAGGACTTTCAACGACGATTATATAACAGTTTATCCGAACTATACAAGAGAGAGTAGAAGAGATCGAGAAGCTATCAAAGCTTTGGGATTCTTTGGATGAAAGGGCCACAGTCGTTCATGCTACTTTAATCCGTGGAATTCAAACTACCATGAAGAAGGAACTGACCGAGTAGATGCAAAGCCAATTGGTTCAGTTCAGGAATAAAATGAATGAAATTCAAGACCTGCTACGAAGGCGTTATGATTTATGAAGGCACAAGAAGCGTAAATATAGAATTATAGATTCAAGGCCAGAGGAAATTTGCATAATCAGTGAACAGGTTATTCCAAAACACCACAGTAAGCCTATGATGTCAAGACAAAGCACAATAAATGAAAGACGGACAGTTCAAAAGCCAACCCTATGCGACGGGAGACGTATTTGGCACAATTTAGCATGATAATTCATCTTTCTCAGGGCCGTACCCAAAACGTTTGGGGGGGGGAGGGGGGGGTTGTACGCTCAATTCTGCCGACTGCCACATAAACTGTGACAGGCGTCATAGGAACGCAACCAATGCAAGGTAAGCAATGGACGTGACTATATAATTGCGTATTAAAGTCGGTAAGAGCTCCGCCTCAGGTAATAACATAGTTAACAGAACATATACATGGTTTGGAAGCTCTATTGTCTTTCAACGTGAAGCATGGTCATGTTGAACTGACAATGGAGTTCCTTATACGGAAGTAAATTCTATGGACATGTGACGATGAAGCACCACAACACGTGACGATGAAGCAACTGCTATTGGATGACTGCTTCATTATACAGAAAATACAACACCGTGAAATTGCACAAATTTCCATAAACTTAAACAAAAACATAGAACAATCCCTTTGGAGAAGTTTCCAAACCAAGTATATGTTCTATTAACTATGCATGCCAACTAAAACCTCTTGTCTGCCGATTGGAACAAAAAAGACAATTCTACATCCCCCTGTAGCTTCGGCCCTGCTCTTTCTTAGGCTTTAAGCTGTTGATGTTTCGTGCTCGATTTTGCAAGTTCTTTCTTTTAAACCAGCTTTGCCAAAGTGTTGGTATAGGTTCTCCAAGTAAGTTGCTTATATGGTTGATCAGTGATGTACTTGACAGTTGACACAACCACAGAATAAGAACATTAGTGTCTGTCAATCTTCGAAGTGATCGAACGAAGACTCGAACGGATGGGTATTGTGCAATTTTGTAACCCCCATCGCCCACCCCACCCCCGAAAAAACAACAACAACAACAACAACAACCCAGACACGGAGCCGAAACCTAGACTCAGTCTACCATAGTAGCCCAAGTAATTAAGAAAGAGTAATAAAGTATAAGATTGGTTTCAGTGTTCTTACCAATGTTTGGCAGCGGGTCAGGCACATGACTTTCCTTGTTCTTGCAATCTAATAAGTTAAGGCAATGACAACAATCAAAAATCAATTTCACAAAGACGTCTGGCTATAACAAGGGAGCACAACAAGACTGACGTGTATTTCTTTGTTCAGCGTTTTTTCATTTATATTCAGCCATCTTAAATAATTAACACTTATTTACTGCCGGGACTGCCGTTGTTTCCCGAGGCGAAGCCGAGCGCAACAACGAGCAGTCGAGGGGCCACAAAACACACTGTTTTCCCGAGGTACCAGTAAATAAATGTTTTGTTCTTAACACTTAAAATGATAGAGTAACATCTTTTGAAGTTTTAGGTTTCCTTGCTTCGTTCTTGAAATATTTTAGTTTGTTTGATATGCAAATTAAATATTTTAACTTTACATGTGCATAATGAGTTATTGAAAAAAATAGTTATATATCTTTGCTATTATCAAACCAAAATAATTCGAGGGAAGCATGTATGTGCGTGTGTTTCGCCCATGCAGAACACTAAACATGTAGATTTTCAAGTAATTATATTTGACAATAGCAAAGATATATAACTTTTTTCGGTAACTCATTATGCACGTGTGACGTCGC